>VMDR010022104.1:0-16412 GCA_007922815.1 Macrotus californicus
TTTTCATATACTTGTACTTGGTTATTCCAGAGAACTTCATCACCAGGGGGTTAGAAATATGTTTAAGTAAAAGAGAACAACTGGCATTCTCTGTGAATGCAATATGAAAAAGGAGCAAGTGATAGCTAAATTGAGGACAAATCTTTATCTTTGGTGTTTCTATAGACACAACGAAAGTTGAGATTGCTCAGAATTTTAGGCATATCTCTCAAATTAAATCAACTCATAAGAACAAGAAGTCTTGAAATCAAGCCAGACAGAAAGTATAAAATTATCGACAATTTGTGTAGCTAAGGACAATTGTCCCTGTAGCATCTCAGATTGAGCAGTAGCAATCTGTAGGAACAATGGAATTATGTGGCTAGACATTAATCTCCCTCTGCCTTATCAGTTACTGAGCCACAAATATGGTATATAAGAATACACTGCTAAAGACACTTAAAGTTCCTTTGTCTTGTGGGAGACAATGGAACAATGGAATAAAAAGTTATAACCAGTTTAAAAGTTGGTCAGAACTATTTTATTTTTTAAAACAATAATGCATAATTGGATGCAAATTCCACAATCAAAACCCAATTTTCCATTATGCTCACATCATTTGGATTTGTCTGAATTAGACTCATCTACTACGTACTTTGAAAATACATAATCCACAAAGGTCGTTGTTCAGAAAATAAATGTATGTTTTTCTAGTGGTTTATGGAAGAAAATAAACCCTGAAACAGAATCATATATCAGGATAAGCAGACGGACAGTTTACTTTCAGGTGGTAGGGGGAAGGGCAATTGCATGGTTGATTCCTCACAATTCAGAACAGTAGGAGTGCATGTCCTTTTCTATTCTGAACACTAGTACATGTACGGTACAGTATGACACCCATCATCTCACTGTCACTACTGGAAGATTGTAGGAGTATTTGAAAAAAAACGCATCTCATGAGAGCATGTGTCTTTGTGTATAACAATAGATGGTGCTATTTGGTCTCTTGGGCAATGTCATTTCTCTCTTCTATTTTGTTCACCAGCATTTGTTTCAGTTTGTCTGTGTTTCTTCCTGCATATAAATAATTCAGTGATTAATACTAGGCAAATGTAAATTACAGGATTAAAAGGTAATCCTATTTAATTTTTTATATATGAACAAAAAAATGATATTGTCAAGAAATCTCCCTCAGGAAGTACAATGTGCAATCTAAATGAGTTGGGAATTAATCTAGTCTAAATTTCCATTTGGATTTTAAATTTCATTTAAATCCTAAGAGAACCAGGCACTCAAAATGTTGCTCTTCATTTTTTATATTTCCTTTCAACTTCTGTAATACACAGTATTTTCTACACACAACAAAACCAATGACAACATCAATAACTACATTTTTAATTTAATAAGATCTTTTTTTATGTTCTTACACTCTAGGCCATTTGAAAAGCAGATGCACCTTATAGAAAATAAAAGTTTTTCATAATATTAGAGTGAAAATATATTGAGTCATAAATCAATATGCTATTAGAAAAAGGGCATTTGGATTTTAGAATCAGACATATCGGGTCAGGTTGGAATCCCAGCTCTGCCACTTACAATGTGGCTCTGAGAAAGCTAATATTTTCTATAAGAAAAAGAATATAAAATCTTTAGCCTTCAGCAATTTCATTTCCAGGTATATACCCAAGAGAACAGAAAGTAGGGACTCAAACAGATAATCGTGCACCAATGTTTATAACAGCATTATTCACAATAACAAAAAAGTGATAACAATCCAACTGTGCATCGACAGATAAATAAACAAAATGTAATTCACAAAGGCAATAGAATATTATTCAGCCATAAAGAAGAATAAAATTCTAGGGTCCGGTCAAGATGGAGGCATACGTAGAAACCCTTCACTTCCTCACATAACCAAAGGGAGGATAACAACCAACCTAAAATCAATAAACAACCAGAAGTGCCAGAAAATCAAACCACATGGAACTCCGACAACCAAGGAATTAAAGAAACAGTCAACCAGACCAGCCAGATCAGTGTACTGAGACAAAGAAATATGGCCCAAATGAAAGAACAGAGCAATACTCCAGAAAGAGAGCTAAGCAATGAGGAGATAGCCAACCTATCTGATGGAGAATTCAAAGTCCCAGTAATCAAAATGCTCACAGATCTGATGGACCTTGGTCAAAAAATGAAAAAACAAATGAAGGATACCCAAAGTGAAATAAAGCAAAATATTCAGGGAACCAACAGTGATAGGAAGGAAACCAGGACTCAAATCAATGATTTGGAACAAAAGGAAGAAATAAACATCCAACTGGAACAAAATGAAGCAAAAACAATTCAAAAAAATAAAGAGAGGCTTAGGAACTCTGGGACAACTTTAAACATTCCAATATCCGAATCATAGGGGTACCAGAAGGAGAAGAGGAAGAGCAAGAAATTGAAAACTTATTTGAACAAACAATGAAGGAGAACTTTCCTAAATTGGCAAAGGAAATAGACTTCCAGGAAGTCCAGGAAGCCCAGAGATTCCCAAAGAAGTTGGACCAGAAGAGGAACACACCAAGGCACACCATCATTAAGTTACCCAAGATTAAAGATAAGGAGAGAATCTTAAAAGCAGCAAGAGGAAAGGAGAGAATTACCTACAAAGGAGTTCCCATAAGACTATCAGATGATGTCTCAAAAGAAAACTTATAGTCAAGAAGGGGCTGGAAAGAAGTATTTGAAGTCATGAAAGGCAAGGACCTACATTCAAGAGTACTCTATCCAGCACAGTTATCATTTAAAATGGAAGGGCAGATAAAGTGCTTCCCAGATAAGGTCAAGTTCAAGGAGTTCATCATCACTAAGACCTTATTCTATGAAATGTTAAGGGGACTTATTTAAGAAATTGAAGAAGATAAAAACTATGAACAGTAAAACAACAAACTCACAACTATCAACAAATGAACCTGAAAAAAAGAAAAACAATGAAAACAAAAACTAAGCAAACGACTAGAACAGGAATCAGAGGAATGAACATCACATGGAGGGTTTTCAGTGGGGAGGGGGAGAAGAGGAATGGGGGGAAAATGTACAGGGAATAAGAAGCATAATTGGTAGGCATAAAATAGATGGGAAGAGGCCAAAAATGGTATAGGAAAGAGAGAATTCAAAGAACTTATATGTACAACCCATGGACATGAACTAAGGAGGAGAATGCTGAAGGATTAGGGGGTGCAGGGCAGAGGGAGGATAAAGGAGGAAAAAAACTGGGGCAGTTGTAATAGCATAATCGATAAAATATACTTTAAAAAAAACTGCTGAACACTCAGTGCAGTATGGGCAGGTGTGCTCATAAATCACCCATCATGAAATGGACAAACGCATTGAAACAGACTTCAAAAAAAATTCACTGATGCTGAATGCAGCCTCTCACAACAACGCCAGCTGGTACAATGATACAGATGAATTCCTAGAACACTCATATCTTTAAGCCAGTGCTATGTTAACCCATACTGGCAAAACAAAGGTGAGAGGACTCACAGGTGTCAAAGGCCAGGGTGGGGCAAAAGCAGGTCTATAGCTGTGAATATGCAAAACACAAGTTTATTTTTGCATTATTATTTACTAATTATTGTTTTATTTCCCATATGAACAACTGTAAACCTACTTTTGCCCCACCCTGTATATCATCTTGATGAGAAATATAAATTCACATAGTTTAACCAGAGAGCCTCTGAACTGTTCATGGGCCTTTTCATTAGATTTAAAGTGCTCTCCAACTTCTCAATTAACTATCTACATTTTGCATATAAACCCCATGAGTTTCAAAGCTCTGTTATTAAATGCTGTACACACCAGGTAAAGAATTTTTTCCCTTTTTAGAGAATGAACTTTCCTTATTTCTTTGGAGCAATACTTGAAATAAATAGGATTCACTTCTTCATATTGACCATACATGTTCAATGAGCATTAAATGAATAAGGTACCATAGGAGATCCCAAGAATTATTAGTACTAGGTCCCTATTTCCAAGGAATATAGTAAAGAAAATAGAAGACATAAAATATTCCCTTCTGGAGCCTGGAAGTTCCTCAGGAATGTGTTCTCCAGGTGACCCAATAACAGGCATCTGTGCTGTCTCTATTGTCACTAAACCTCATTTTCAGTAACTTCCTTTCAACTTCTTCAGCCCTAACTGCTTCTCTATATGTGTATGTCTATGTGTGTTCATGTGTATATGCATGTGTGTGTGTACATATGTACCTACACACTCGCATACAAACATATCAACATACACATACATATATTTGTTTATATCTGTATACACAACAGTACATGCCTACAGAGAAGGGACGGAGAAAGAATGAGACCTCTTGGGGATTACCTCCACTACCTCTCCAGCTGCTACTCTTCAGCTGTCTTCCTTTCACCTGCAATATGAACAACATACTGATGTTCTCAAACTTTCCACGTGTTCCTCAATCTATTGCACTGTTTCCAATCTCATCATATTTCTCTTTCAAGTTTTATGAATAACTTCCTTATTACAGAATCCCAGAGTCCAGTGATCTTTTCTAGACTTCTTTGCCAAGGAGCTCCTTCCATACATGACAGTGCTAGTTAACCTATCATTCTGAAGTGAGCACTTGGTGTCTCTGTCATGTGCATTCTGATTTCTACTCTTCATCTCAATCAGGTCCTCTGTGTATCTCTCCACTTTCTTCTTTTACATCTAAAACAAGGGGTTCCCCTAGAATCTATGCATTATCCTGTCCTTTTTATAGTTTTGCCCTTGAAAAGCCAGTTTATACCTCCACTTATATCCTTTGACCTGATCCTTAAAACTTTTTTTCCAGAAACCTAGTGAATATTTTTAATTACATTTCTTGTTGTCATCAAAAACTCATCATTTTCAAAATCCAGTTTATTACTTTTCTCTGCTTCTTTCCCCAAAATTCATCTCTGTATTCATTGACCCAACTATTTGTCCAGAAAATTAGGCTCAATATCACTGACTCATCTGTGATTTACCTACTGCTTGTTTTTTCAACATGATAGTCATAAACCTCCCCTAAATTTCCACCAATGATACCCTCACCCAGATGCTCATCATGTCATGGTTGGATTACTTCAATGATCTTCACTTAGTTTTTCTGATTTCAGTCTTTCTTACAAACTGCTGGAAGACTAGCATTTAGTAATATAATGCCTTGAAAGCTTTAAGTCCTGTTTTAAAATATATATATATTACTGGAAATGAACAATAGAGACCTTTACCCCTTACTGCTATCTAAATCAAATCCAAACTTTTGTATCTGGATTTGAGGTTCTTTGTAATCTGAAACAACTCCTTAGTTAACCTGCTATTCCCCAGGATATGCCTCACTTTCCATCACCCATTCACTCGTTAACCACACTCATTTTGCCTACTAATCTCTCCCTTTCTGCCTCTGCCTAGTGAATTTATACCATCTCTCTAACCCTGCCTAACATAATCTCTTCTTGTGGAATATCCTAACCAATATTCCAACCCAAAGATACATTTCTTTATCTAACCTTTATCTAATTTATTTGTCTCAATGATATAATTTAGCATTGAATGATACACTCTAGAAATCCTTACCCTAATTCCCTAGTCTCCATTTTGGTGTAGTTCATAATTCATTTAACTAGAGTTTCAATTTTTGGGTTGTTATATACAAGATGCACAGCTTGCAGAAATCTGTACACATACACAGGTGCAGTTTCAGTTTCTTCGGGGGGATCAATAACCTTTTAATGGTGTTAATAAGAATGATAAATAAGATAATGCAATAATATATTAATTTACTCTTCTTGCTACAACAAATTACCTCAAGTACAGTGGCTTAAAACAATGTAAATGTATTGTCTTACACCTCTGGAGATCAGAAGTTTAAAATAGTTAGGCACACCTGCGCTCATTCTGGAGGCTTGAGGGAAGAACCCATTTCTTTGTTTATTCCACCGTCTAAAGGCTGCCCATTTTCCTTAGATCTTGGCCCCACATCACTCCAATGTCTGCTTCCCTCCTCACATCTCTCTGATTCTCCTGCACCCTCCTTCACTGACAAGACTGCACTGTGCCCTCCTGAATATTCCAGGAAAATCTCCTCAATTTAGGATCCTTAGCTCAATGACATCTGCAAAGTCTTTTTTGCCACGTCTGATAATACACTGATAGGTCGTGGGGATTAGGAGATAGACATCTTCAGCCTACTGACTAGAGGTCACACAATAAATGTGGGTTCCCTTTCTCCCATCATATGAAAGCATATTCCAAGTTTTATCTTCCTTCTACAGCCTCTTCAATATCCATACTTCATGGTGCAAAGCTAGCAGCAGATGTTGACTACAGAGCTGTTAATTCTGGTCAAACTCTATGCCAGTCAGACTAGATGGGACTAAACAATTTCCTCCTGTCTCTGTTACACACCCCAGTTTGTAGAACTGTTATAAACAGGCCCTAAAGCCTAGCACAAAACATAGTGACAACATATTCCAATTAATTCCCAGTAGGGTTCATCTAAGAAGTTAAATTTTGCTCTGTTTTATAATAAAAAAAAATTTTCTCATTTGCCTGGCTTACTTCACCTAACTTCTCAGAATTTTCTTTCATAAAAACCACATATCTTATGATCTACAATTTCTTATCCCAACTAGGGATTAGATGGAGAACACATTAGGTATTTGTTTCCTCATATGAAAATAGATACCATATTACAGATTTCCTATAAACATTGTAGAAAACTCGTCTTTAAAGGAATAAGGTCTCTGCTTTGTTTTGCTGTGAACCTTTACCAGATGGTACACAGCACTAGCAGCTCCTCTCCTAAGAAAAGAGAAAACTTCATTTCCGTTTCCAGTCCAATAGTGAAAGCACGATTCTCTTCTCAGAAGATATATTGGGTCTGACCAGAAAGTATCTAGTCATGTAGTATGAAAAAATAGACATTTATTGAAGAAGATACAAGAAACATTGTACATAGGACAATGATGCTTCAGTCCCTTTCAAAGTAGGCACCTTGGGACCTCACACAGTTCCCCCAATCACCATCAACTGCCCTGTCGTATTTTCCTGAATCTCGTCAATGGTCTGAAATCTCTTCCCTTTCAAAGGTGGTTTTAGTTTTAGCCAGAAGTTGCAGGGCACCAAATTTGAGCTATCAGGGGGCTGAGTCACCTGGGTGATTTGATGTTTTGTCAAATGCACAACATGTGATGTATGAGTGGGCACGTTGTCATGATGAAGCTGCCAATCACCAGGTGCCCATATCTGAGGTCTTCTGAATCATCTGAATATTTTATGAAGAGGAATGTTTACGCTTAATGTATAATTTGATGCAGATTCCTTGCTCTTTTCACTCAACATGTTGAATGCAAGGCCACACAGTACACTTGCTCACTCAATGGCATCTACTGCCTCCACTGATTAGTACAGTAAAGTTGTCTTTGTTCACACATGTGCATTCCAGTCCACTCTCCTTGGCTGCCAAGTTACACTGATGTTGTGCAAACTTTTCTCATTATATTAACAGTGGCTGGACTTTTTCTGGACAGACATCATATGAACATACAAGTCTGAACTTCAAAGCAGAAAGCATTTTGATTAGAATTGGGGGTTTTCTTCTTTTAATTTTTTTAATGATACATGTTTTCCTACATGAGTGACCTCAAGGCTCTTTTGTTGTGAGTTGAGTTTTATATGCTATCCTCAGATTATAGAATTTCACCCAAGCAGTTTTCATGGTCATGTCAACTTAGCTATCAAAGCTGAAAATGCAACATGAAAACTACCTGTGAGCTTGTATGTCTGTAGAACCCACACACACACGGTACTATGAATGAAAACAGATGCAAGTGTTCTCACTTATAGGTGGAATCTGAAAAAGTCAAAGCGGAGACTAGAATGGTGATTCCCAGCCGGGGATAGGGAGGTGGGGAAATGAGGAGGTGTTGGCCAAAAGGCACAAAGTTTCAGTTGTGTAGGATGAATAAATCTGGAGGTCTGATGTGCAACATGATGACCACAGTGATTTACCCATGCTACATTAAATGCTGGAAATTTGCTAAGAGAATAGACATCAGGTGCTCCCATCACCAAATGTGCACATATACATACACATATATATACGTATTATGTGAGAAGACTGATATTTTAATTAGCTTGACTGGAGTAATCATTTGACATATGTATATATGTCAAATTATCATTTCGTATAGCTAAATATATGCAATTTTATTGTTTTAAAAAGCTGCAAGAGTTTGAGTCTTAAATCAACCACTGTCACATGGGTCATTTAAAAAAGGGAACTTAAACCCAGTCATCTGACTCTGCCACACTCAAGCCCAGAAAGTACTTCGCTGGCAGAAATATCCCCTGATGCCTGACGAATTCTGCATTCACAAATTAGCACAAGATAATGTGTCATACTTTGACCTTCCTAGACTTTACTTGATTGAG
Organism: Macrotus californicus; assembly: GCA_007922815.1. Lineage (NCBI taxonomy): Eukaryota > Metazoa > Chordata > Mammalia > Chiroptera > Phyllostomidae > Macrotus > Macrotus californicus. The sequence goes on from VMDR010022104.1 coordinate 8,452, forward strand.
TCATATTTCTAATGTTGTTTTAATGTCCTTTTCTGAACTGAGTTAATTGTTCAGCTGTCCCAGCACTAAAACTTGTTTTTTTAAACCAGGATTTTATCTTGTGTCTCTAGTTCCCATTAACCAGTGTTGTTATCCCTGAGGAAAGTATCCACCGAGGCTCCAATGTTTCACAGGCAACCACAGGGAAGTTTATCGCCGAGCTTGGCCAACAGACTAAAATGCTGAATTACGCACACACTACTGGACAAAAACCCAGGGTTTGATATAATGCCAAGTCTTTCCCTGACATCAATGCCTTCTCTTTTTACTTTTTCCTCCTACATATAAAAGAATATTCTACATTGTATATAATGTATACTAAACAAAAGTAGCATATACAACACAAAATTCTAGAAAACTTAAAGCTGGCTATGAAAGCCCCAACCATTTCAATCTGGAGAAATTCAACATTACATACTATAAAATAAAAATTCCTTTCACAACATTCTTCCCTCTCATACTATATGACTTTTCCCTAACTGCCACATCATTTTTAAATTTTTGAATAAATCTTCATTCCAAATTATTTGTAAAAGTACATAAGCACCTGCTATAAGGAAGGCCCTTGTGTGTTCTACTGAGAAATTCAGAGCTGAGCATGAACTCGGTCTGAAAAGAGCTGTATACGAAAATAGAGTGGAAGAAGAGAATCCATAAAACTTATATTTTAAAATCGTGTTTCTTTGTTGATTGAACACCCAAAATGGAGGAACCATGGGCAATATACACACAAGGTAGCTTCTGGGAAAAACAGAAAAGTTGAGGTAATTTCACCAGCTCTATAAATAATAAAATAATACGCTGGGTACCAACCAAGAGCAAACTAAATGTATTCCTACAGAATTTCCATTAAAGATACAAGAGAAAATGTACCTATCCACAAAAGAATTTAGAAGTAAAGAAAAAATACAGTACCTTTGTGTGGAACATGGGGTATTGAAATATCAGACCCAGACATCTCTAATCTTATAAAGTAGGAAAATGTTGAGGACAGGAGAATTCCTGCTGAAAATAAGAAAAAGAGACAGAGCATTCTTCACTTGCACAGTTTGGGGATACTCTGCTACTCCTCGTGGGGGTCAGGAGTCCTCTACTGCAGTGATCCAGTACCTGCAGGACCTGTATTGCTAACTCATTTATTCAAAGCCATAACTGATTACATTTATTATGAGTACAACAGAAGGAAAAAGTAGAAAAGGAGTTTTTTAATCTTTTTATTACATTTATTGAAGTGACCTTGATTAACAAAATTATATAGGTTTCGGGTACACAGTTCTATAATACATCATCTGTATATTGTATTGTGTGTTCACCACCCCAAGTCAAGTCTCCTTCTGTCACCATTTATCCCCCCTCTACCCTCTTCTACCTCCCCTCCTCCCTTTCCCTCTGATAGTCCCCATACTGTTGTCTGTGTCTAAGAGTTTTCTTGTTTGTTCATTTCATGCCTTCACCTTTTTCACCCAGCACCCCAGTCCCCTCCCCTTTAACAGCCATCAGTCTATTCTCTGTATCTATGAGTCTGTTTCTATTTCATTTGTTTGTTTATACTCTCCAAGTCCAGCTCTGGACAGGCAGCTCAGTTAGTTAGAGCATCCCCCCAATATACCAAGATTATAGGTGTGATTCCTAGTCAGGGCACATACAATAATCAACCAACAAATGCATAAATAAGTGGAACATCAAGTCCATGTTTTTTTCTTTCCCCTCCTTCTCTAAAATTAATAAATAAATAAAAATATATATAAAAACTCTCCAGGTCCATCCATGCTGTCACTAAAGGTAAGGATTTCTTTTTTTTTAATATATATATTTTTTATGGCTATGTAGTATTCCATTATGTAAATGTGCCACAGGTTTTTTATCCACTCATCTACTAACAGGCACTTGGGCTGCTTCCAAATCTTGGCTATTATAATACAGGGCAATTCTAATAATACATTTCACTGGTCTCTTCTGAGGAACTGACAAAAATCCTTAGTAGGCCAATGTTTTAGCACTGTTTTATTTTACCGTCCTGCATTATCCACATTTCTCTGTTCTGCACTGTTCTGAATTTGCCATTCAGAGGTGATGTGACTTTCTTGTATTGAGGGTGTTAGTACCACACACAGATATTTTCTGTCTCTGTGAGCACAAGAGCATTTGTCTTATTCCCATCATGTCTGCAGGATCGAGGACTACAACGTGCTACATACCTCATGAATGCTACTCAGTAAATGTCTGATACATAAACAAATATCTTTTTATCCCAAAACTCAAATGTGACCTTTCCCCCAAATTGGTTTCTGTCTCTACTCAGTTATCTGGCTTTGTGTCTCTCTTTAATCTAGTTTCACTGTGTCAAGAAAAAAATACCTCTTAATTAAATCCAAATTAAAAATGGTAGTGCTATTGGGAAGAAATATGGACACTTATATTGAATCAGCTCCTAGTATCTAAACCATAGTCACCCTTGGTGACAACCCATTGCTGAGTAAACTACACAAGAACATGAAAGAAAAGAAGTATATGGACTGGTTGGGAACTGCATAGTGTCTATTCTGCTGAGATATGGAGGGTGTTCATTATGCTAATGTGTGGAAGGTGCTCACTATGCTGAGATATGGAGTGAGCCAAGTATAGAGAGAAAGCCTGGGTTGAATCCTGATAGGCCTGGTGAGCCATGTCATGGAGTTAGGCACATCCCTAGGTATTCTGGGATGCAAAACTGACACAAAACTAAACCTTCCCCAAGACTTTTAGAAATCGTAAAAAATTGTATATTTTAATACCCAATTTAGCTAAGATTTAGTGAGATAATTACATCAAGCACTGCTAATAAAAGTATAGTTTGGCATCAAAATTGCTGAAGAATTACTTTTTAAAAAACTATCAAAATTACTTTAAAAATTCATAACCTTTGGTCAAGGTATTTCATTCTGAGAAATTTATCCTCAGAAAAAATCAAAGGCATACACAAAGATATGCCTGCATATACAGGCAATACATGTTTAATGTGTTAATTATAATGTAACTAAAAATAGGAAACCATTTAAAATAACAAGTATTAAATGATAAGGTCTCGGTGATCTGAATTACCACTCATCTACATAACAGACTACAATGTGATGTTATAAATCATGCTGTAAAACATGCATTCTCAACGAAGGCTTAGAACTGCTGCCCTGCAGGGGCGAAGGGCGTCTTGGTCTGTGCATGCACGCAGCACAGATGTGCACACAGCACATAAGCAGTACTGTGACTGCGGTATTAAAAGTTCATTGGGTGGGGGGAGGAATTCAGGAGAAAGAATGTCTTTAAAAGCTCCTTTGTGGGACAATAGTGAACAAAAGGTTAAGAAATACTATTATAGAAAAGCATTTACTGACAAATATTCCTGATAAATAATTATAATAACCACAGTAACCATTGCTGCTGTTATTATAATAACAGTTAATCAAGGAGACCCAGTATTATGTTCTTTACATAAAAAATATGGTTTAATTCTCAGAAAGTACTTAGTAAATAGACATTATTATTCCCACTTTATAAATGAGGAAATGGAAATTTAGAAGGGCTGTTATTTTCCCAGATGAGAAAACTGAGGGTCAAAATGATGCTGAAATTTATCCAAGGTACTTCAACAGTAAAAGATTCAGACCCAGGTCCAGACCTGTCTGAATGCAGTCTATTTACTCTTAGCCAGTATGCAGCTTTCCAAATGGCATGATTACGCATGAGCACGTACGAACACATGAATGGAAGCAGGCAAATGAAATCATTAATGAAAATCCATGGAAGTGTAAGTGCTTAAATTTCTTTGGCTTTTCTTTGCTACCAAGTTTTCTGCATACAGCACATATAACTTCTACTAATAAAAAAAAAAAAGCAGAAAATGCTATCTAAGCAGCAAGCCTCACCCTCAGGAGCGTTCAGATAACTGGGTGGGTGCGGTGGGCGCCGTGGGCATGGTGGGAGGAGTGACGCTGGTGTAACTGAGCCGAGTCCATTCACCCACTACCTGGATTCCTTTGGCAAGTTCCCCAAACTTTCTTTGAGTCTCAGACAGTAAACAGAGAGAGACTATCTATGAGGATGAATGTGAAAAGCGTCATAGGAGAAGTGAAAAATGAGCCTCCTTCCCCCTCCAGTCTCACCCCCCTACCTAAAGGCCACTGATACCAAGGCTTCAGAGGCAGTGTTCCGGGCAGAGTGAGGTGAACATCAGAGTAGCTTTGAATCCCAAGCGAGGGAGTCATGACTAAATCTAGCAAACGTGTTCTTGAATAATACCTAACGATAGTGAGCTCCATTTTCTTCTTCTCTTTCCTTTTCTTATCCTTCCTTTCAACTCTCCACTTGTATGAGATTTGAAAAGTTAACCTCAGGGTTCATATTAATTGAATTTTTCCTTTAATGCTTGCTGTAAAGATTGCTAGAGATGTCTCCTATGTTGAAGGACTTAGCAGGGGAAATAGCACATTTTGCAGCCTGCCAGCAGAATTCAAAGCAGCCTGGCACCTGCCTTGTTCAATTAATAAGCGAGTAAGGCTTTTATGCGAGAATACATCCCTCTTCCCCTCTCCTCATCCACCTTGAACCATCATTAGAGCCAGACGGTTCTGTTCTATGCTCCTGGGAAAGGCTTCCTCCCAAAGTCATCTTTCTCTGGACCTCCACTTGTTGTGGCCCTTCTTGGGCAGATGGTGTCTGGAAGGCATGATTGATAAACATGTTTAAATATAGAAGGCAATCTTTTCTGTTTGCCAAGCAATTACTCAACATCACAGACAGGCCTGCCATGGACCAACAAAATAGCTATAGTTTATGATTTAACACGTTGAAGAAATGGAAAATCATTAAGAAACCATCAAATGTCAGTGTGACAGCAGAGTCTGGAAAACATTTACCAGTCACCATTCACAAGCAAAGCTCCCAATGTACAGGACAGGAAGGCTGAAGGTCACCTTGCCTTCTCCCCACACGGGGTAGTCACAGTTTAGACAGAATCATCTCTTTTTAAGGAAGATGGCTCTACTACAGAGCATGTTTTAAACTGGCCAAGCTACATCTCTTTAACAGAACCTGACTGTTTTCTTCCCTATTTCTGACCTGAATGAGGATAACAATCAAGAATGTCATGTCTTTGACATTCCATGTGCCAGGTGCTGTGTGAAGCTCTTAATATACATGGTCTTGTTAAATCCCCACGACAAACACACTGGTGGGTTCTGTTGTCTCACAAATAATAACCATACATGTTAAAGCTCAGGAAGGCTATTGATGAAGATGGCATAGCTTATAAGTACTAGAGGCAGAATTCATGCTGAGGGCTATCCGACTCCAAATCCTGAGCCTGCTCCACAGGACCAGGCTGGCCCTCTATTCACTAGAATCCACTGAACTCACTGCAGGGCTCTCTAAGACCTCCTCATCACAGTCAGCTCTACCCCCCCACCTTCTCTAATGCTAAGTTGTAGCTGAATAACAAAAATAATACATGTTGGAGAGGATATTCTCAGGCATAGCAATGGTCTCAATTTTGAAAGAGTAAATTATCATCACTGCATATTATTTATTGAGAGAAAAAGGCAGACTGACTCATTTATATGGAGGAAAAAATTTCTAGCAAAAGTAACAACAAAAGAGATCAAAACCAGAGGTAGGAGTTTTGGTGCAGACTAAGTGAGCCATAATCTAACCACTATGATATCCCTCCCCACCAACAGGCTTGTGTTTACGCTCATAGTATTAGTTTCAAAAACAGGCAAGGCATACCTGGAGTATGAAAAGGAGTCAGATCCAAATCATATAGAAAAACTTTTCAACATCCCATTCCTTATTGTCTTTTTTTTTCGGGATCTGTATTTGTGAGGCAGAGCTGGGTACATTTCTCAGTTAGTGTGAGAGACAGGGATAATCATAGTGAAGAGATGAAGGTACTCAAAGGAGCAAAAGAAATTTATGAGCGAAAAAAAAATCTTGCTATGTAATACGAGTTTTAAAAAGTTAAAGGATGACATGCATGCATGTTTAATTATCTACATATTGACGGTTATTAACACAGAAGGAGATCAAAACACAAATGAAGTCCTACATCTCCATTTAACTTTAACCAAAGACATCACATAAAAGGGACTCCCATCACTGGCTTGTCCTTTAGATTCTCTATATCACCCCCCACCAAGGAACATGAAATTCCACAATCAGATGCTCCCTTCATAATTAGTATCTAGAGAAAAAGATTTGCAAATCACTTATAAACTGGTAGCCCTTAACAACAGCTACCATCTATTAAGCATTTAGTGTATATCCTTCAGTGGCTAAATGTTTGATAGCACTCCCTTACTCTCACAATGGCCCCATAAATGCAAGTTATCATTATACTTATTTACAGATAAAACTGAGTTCAGAGAATCTAGGTAACGTATTCAGCATCGAGGGCTAGACCTTGAGCCCAGTTCTAGCCTGCTCTCAGCTCATACTTTTAACAACCATTCTCGTGGTAGTTTCCTGTCTTTGACAATTTGTTTTTGAACATCCGTCAGGGCAGTGAGTATTTTTTTCTGAAGATGCAAATAGAGAACATAATGACTCTGAAACAAAAACCCATTCTGATTAATATATGGCTTTGCACAATATTTTAAGGGCAAGAATTTATAATAAATAATTCAAAAATTTAACATAACATATCCCATTTATAACAGCAACCAAAAAATATAAAATGACTCATTATAAACTTAACTTAAAAAATAAGCAGGACCTATAAGAAAAACTACAAAACTTCTTCAAGGGTCATAAAGTAACAGAGATAAAGACAGACAATATGCCTAGAAGAGAATGACTTCATTTTGAAAAGATGAAACTCTTTCCAAACTAATGAAGAGATTTAATGCAATTCTAACCAAAAGTCCAGTAAGATTACTTGGAAAGCAGGAGAGGCTAAAAGAAATATCTAAGAGTCCCCTAGTAGAATAAAGTAGTTAAAGCAAATCTAAAAAAATTTCCCAGAGGAATTGGACAGAGAAATGTGCAATACATATGTAAAGCTACCACATACTCTCTTTTTCTAGCTGTTTGATCTCAACCATTAACTTAAACTCTCAATTCCTCTGTTACCTTACTTATAAGTGTGAGATATAATAGTACCCACTGTTATTAAATGCTATTTGCAGTAAAAAAATTTCTCAATAAACAGATCCTATTTGGTGGATTATGGAAAATAATGTCTCTAAACCACTTAGCAGTCTATCACAGAATAAAAACGCAGTCAAGGGTAGCTGTTATTGTTGTCTTTTTCTTTATATTATGATACTTGGCTAATAACACATATCAAATCTATTCATTCATTTGACCAAAGAACATATCAATTTACATGTCAGGTCAATCCAATTCTCAAATGTTGGGGAAATAGTGGTGAAGCAGATAGGCAAGGCCCATATTCCTGTGGAGCTTACATTCTGCTGTTGGAAACAATTAACAAATATGCAAACAAATAGACAATTAATTTTGGACATTACTATGTCCTGGGCAACAAATATAACAAGCTCTTAAGAGAGCAGTAATGATAGTGGAAGTGCTTTTAAGATAGAGGGGCCAGAAAGGCCTCTTTGAAAAAGATGGGAATGATGAGGAACAAGCCATATGAGAAATGGGGAAGGGCTTTCCAAGCAAGGGAAGCAAGTGTCAAAACCATGACGGAGGAAACAATGTAGGTGTGAAGGGAAAGTGGGAAGGACAGAGGGGATGGAGAGCAGTGATTCAGAGGAGAGGGAGGGAGATGATCGGGTTTAGTGGGACAGCCAGGGACCAGGTCATGTCGGGTCTATGGGCCAGATCAAGTTTAAGAGGGAATAAACCAAATTAAGTTCCTACATCATGTCCATACATGAAGAAACAAGAATTCAAAAACAACAAGGAGAGGCTTAGGAACCTCCAGG
>VMDR010022105.1:0-16413 GCA_007922815.1 Macrotus californicus
GAAGACACTTTCTATATGATAAGTTTTCCTCAACTTGAGGCTTTCAAAATTGTCTCTTTGTCTTTGTCTTTCTAGTTTGACTGTAAAGTGCCTTATTGTGGATCTTTCTGAGTTTATTCTATTTTGAGTTTGTTGAACTCCCTGACTATGTAGATAAATGTTTTTCATCAAATTTGAGTGCCCAGATCTCATTTGCTCTTTTCCTTTTTTTTCCTTTTCCCTGTCCCTCAGGCTGGATAATCCTAATCAATCTATTTCAAATCACTTATTTTCTTCTTTCTGTTTGAATTTACTGTTGGGCCCCTGGAGTATTTTTTTCTTTTCAGTTATTGTACTTTTCAACTCCAAAATTTTTATTTGGTTCCTTTTTTACAATTTTTATCTGTTTATTCATATTTTGTGCTTTCTTTTGATTCTAGAAAATAGCAATTCCTTATGCAAATATTTAATAAACTACTATTAAATAAGTGGTTATAACACTCATGTTGAGCTATTTAGAGATAACTATACATACACTTGAAGAAATACAATTTTATAACCAAGTTATAACTCATTATACAGATTAAGGAAAAATTAACCTATGTAAAAACTGAAGAAAGAAAAATTCCAAAATTTTAATTACATAAGGATCAAACACAGAATGCAGTTGCCTAAACTATCAAATTTTATGGTAAATTATGATTTAGAATAAATTAAAGAGAACCTTCCTAAAATTAATCAGACTTAAATGAATATTTATAAATTTAGGGTTCAACAGAAAACAGAGAAGTCAGATAACAATGCAAGTTTTAGGGCCAATGAGTATGCAAATCTTATCCAATGTTTTTTTTCTTATATTAGCAGATAACACATTGAATGCTTACTATTTGCCTGACTCAATCCTCACACGTACTCAAAATCCCATGGAATAGGCACTACTATTCTCTACATATGAAAGATGCGAAAGGCAAGACTAAAGGAAGCTAAATTACTCACCCCGGATACAGACCCATTAGAAACTGAAGCTGAAAGTCAAACCCAAGTCACATGATTCCAGAACCTGAGCTCTTAAGCTCCACCCCATAGAAATAAAGCAGATGAGTTAATAACTAAGGCACTGTTAAGTGGTAAAGCCTGCTGGCACAGCAGAACTAAACACGACAGGCCCACTGCAAAAACATAAAAGACATTCTATCAAGAAGGATTAATTTTACCTCTCTCAATCACACTGCATTTTTTAAAAATCCCACAAGCAAAACTAGTGAATCAAACAGGAACATCTGGAGTATAATACTAGCAAAAAAAAAAAAAAAATTACGAATCTTGAGTTTAAGTCCCATCTAAACTCATACCCAAAGTATCAAGACCAGTAAATATAGAACCTTTTAAAAAAGATAAGTTTATTGTAATAAAATGTTAGCAGTCAGGTAATCTGAGGAAAGGGTATCTGAGAATGTTTTGTACAATTCTTTCAACTTTTTCAGAAATATACAGTTAAATAAAAACATTTAAGAATAAGTAACTTTCCAATGAGGCAAGATCTGAGATAAGTTTATTAACTGACATTTGAGCTACTAATACTAACACTGCATTCAATAGTCATGAACACTTTAGTATTTTATCTTTAAATAAATTGAACCTGAAAGTATGCCTCATACATACTCTATAAAACGAGTTCTTCAAAAAAGTACACCAAATTTAAGCTATACTAGTCTTAAAAAGAGTTTGCTTTTGTTTTACCTCAGTGAATCAATGTTCAAAAATAACAAAGAAAAACTCCAGAACAAAGTCAATTTTGGAAGTTTGTGCCCAGTTCTCTCTACAATTTCCATCAACTCTTGGTTCCCATAATTACTATCAACAAAATAAATAAATAAGCCTGAATAACACATAAGGCAAATAAGTAAAAAATTAATGGTACTTTTGAAACTCTTTTAAAAACACAGATGCCTAGCCCTGTCTGGTGCGGCTCAATGGATTGAGCACGGGCTGTGAACCAGAGGGTCGCCAGTTCGATTCCCAGTCAGGGCACATGCCTGGGTTGCGGGCCAGGTCCCCAGTAGGGGCCAAGTGAGAGGCAACCACACACTGATGTTTCTCTCCCTCTCTTCCTCCCTCCCTTCCCCTCTCTCTAAAAATAAATAAATAAAATCTTTAAAAAAAAAAAAAAACACAGATGCCTATAATGAATTAGTAATCTAATTAAGGACTAGTTTAAAATTTTGGTTGCTAGAAAATACAACCTAAATTATTCTCAAGAAAAAAGACAAAAGTAGAAATTAGGCGCTGAACTTAAAAACAATGGCCAGCCAGTGTGAGGCGTTAACTGGCAGCACTTCACGCGCACCGCACCCCAGACAACAATTCCCAACCTGAGCTCTGAAGAAAACCATGGTCCTCAGGTCAACTGACCAGCAGCTATTTAAAAAGTTGATATCGCCCTAATTCGTATTATAATTAACATATTAATTATTGGATGAAGGAGGAGTTAGAATACAGATTTTTTATTAAATAAACAGTATAATTTTTAATCTTTTAATAATCCTAATTTTTAAAGGCTGCCTTAAAAGATTATCTTTTTTAATTTTATAAGTACAATCTGAACGGGTAATAAACAGGGAAGCCCCAAAACTGAAAATATAGAGCTTTTTATTTCTGATTTGTAAGTTGTTGAAGCTATTTCTCATATATTTACATAGTAAGCATGGCCCATCACATACAAATTATAATATAAAAAGAACAGTTATTTTTTTCACTTTCTTAACCATAAGATCACTTAGACTCTTCAGCTCATAAATGACAAATTGCTAAAACCCAGATCATTTTATTTATTGTGGTAATGGTCAGGAGATTTAATAATCACTGTAAATAATCAATTACACAGGTTTTTAAACAGCTTCCAAAATCCACCTCATCCTGTAATTACAGAGTAACAGAACTCAAATGAATCAAAAATAACATTTTACTCTCTCAAAGTGAAAGTATTACCTAAAGGATTCCTTATCACAAAAGTGGTGGGTAAAAACTGAATTGTACAAGAATGAAAGTCTCCCTTTAATCTTGAACAATTGAGTCTGATTTAAAATTCTAATTAAATAAGCAACTGTATGGCACTTTCCAGAAATTTAAACTTAAAGATTTATACTTAACTATGATGAATACAAAGGATGCTTCTTGTGAAATGTATTTTAGCATATATAGAATCAGGATCCACTTACGTAAAATTTAACATAAGACACACTATACCGCTGGAAGTGAGGAAGGGGTTTTCCTTTAGGAATGAGGAAGAAGGCAGTGATGGGAGTGCAGGCTGGGCAGACGTACAATGAGGATACTGATAAGGTGCTCTCCTGACCTGGATAGTGGCTCATTTTGTAGTAAAGCGTCAAGCACCACTCTTATGACTTACGTACTTTTCCATATATGTATCTCAGTAACAAAAATTATAATTAAGCTTAGTGGTAAGAAATAATACCAGTTAAGCATAAAAGTGTATCTAAATAACTGACACAAATCTAAAGGCAAAGTAAAACAAATTTAAAAAGCAGGCAATTTTTATAAATTGGCTATAAAAATTTGAAATAACCTAGCAAAAGTTATAGAGATTAACTGCATGGCAGAAAAGAACCTGGGTGAGGTACAAAATTCTTTATCATGACTTCAGATTTTAAAAAACTGGTTTACTCCTGACTTGAGCATTTAGAAAATATAGGTTAAAGAAAGTTCTGCCCTGGCCAGGTAGCTCAGTTGGTTAGAGCATCATCCTGATGCACCAAGGCTGAGGATTCAATCCCCGGTAAATACGCACACAAGAGGCAACCAATGAATGCATAAATAAGCAGAACGCAAGTCAATGTTTCTTTCTCTCTCCCTTCCTCTCTCTCGGTTATAAAAAAAAAAAAATTTAAACAAAAAAAAGAGAAAGTTCTGAAAAGCTTAAAGGTAACCATTAGTAAAATGAAAACATATATACATTACCTTTCAAAGCTTTCAATCCATAGTTTTTTTTAAAAAGTTTATTTAGCAAAAAGAACACAGAAATCACAAAACATTTCCTCTTAATCTATAAATTCAATGTGCAATAGCTACAAATATTTTTTAAATTGTGGCAGAATCAAAACCTGATTCTAAATTCATTTCTAAGTAGAAATATGCAAAAACAGCAAGGAAAATTATACAAAAAGAACAAACTGCTCCTATCAAACATGAAACCATAGCCCTGGCTGGTGTAGCTCAGTGGACTGAGCACTGGCCTGACAACCAAAGGGTCGCTGGTTCAATTTCCAGTCTAGGGCACATGCCTGGGTTACCAGCCGGGTCACCAGCAGGGGGAGCATGAGAGACAACCATACTTTGATGTTTTTTCCCTCTCTTCTCCCTCCCTCCCCTTCTCTAAAAATAAATAAATAAAATCTTTAAAAAAACATATGAAACCATAAATCTATGGTCATTTAAATAATACTGACAAATAGTCAACAAAATGTAAATACCAGGAAAAAAAACTGGAAGCAAACTCAGGTGTACATGTGGTAAAGCTAATATTTGAGGAGTTCTGTTCAAGCCTATGATTCTTTGTGCCCTGGCTGGTATAGCTCAGTGGATTGAGCATGGGCCTGCGAACCAAAGGGTCTAAGTCTGAATAATGTGAAAATAAAGTTAAAAGAAAAATAATTAAAGGGGAAAAGTGCCATTACAGACATAAGTTATCCAAATGTATAAAACTATCCCATAATTCAATTCTAAAAAGACAGACAAATCCACAGGAAAACTGGGCAAAGAATATGAACAGCAATAGTAGAAGAAATAAAAATAACTAATAAACATGAAAAGCTGGTGCATCTCACTAGTAACCAGTGAAATGCAAATAAATACCGCTGGAGATGCCACGTCTCATACCCTAGGTCAGAAGCGTTTTTATTAACGTGAGGTAACGTGGCATGCTGACGAGGGTGCAGGAGGAACCGTAGCAGAAAGCTGGTGCCTGCTGGGAGAACCGGCAGAGCCACTCCAGAGCTCACGTGGCAGGGTCCAAACTTAAAGTATGCATTCCACACACCCAGCAATCCCAACTCACAGTACTTACCTTAGAGAAACTCATAAATATGCACAGAGAGGCACATATAAGGATGTTCATTTTAATAATGTTCGTAAGGTTTAAAACGACAAAGAACATGATCTCCATCAACAGGAAAGCTGCTAAATATATGCCCATACAATGAAATAATATGCAGTAGTAAAGCACAACTATATACTGTCATAGAAGGAGCTACAAGACATACTGAGTAACTTACACAATACATATGCATATATAGAATGCATTTATGTGTTTCAAAAGCACTCACAAAATAATACTATGTGTGGTTTGGTCATACTATTGTGCTTGTTTTTAAAACATTACGGCACAACTGAATTGATAATTAGGAAACAACTTGAGCATAACAATTTGAGAATAAATTTCATAATTGCTTAAGTGCAACTTCATCCACAAGAAACTAGGTGAAAATAGCAACCCAGCAACATGGGAATCCACAAACCGCACACACAGACACATCTCAAACCCACCAGTGACCTTAATCCACCAACATGAGTGTCAGCAGCCACACCTTTCTGTTCCACTTCAGACAAGCCTCCTTCAGCCCATGTCCACAAGCCTACATCAGAGCTTGTTCAAGGTAAATGCCATATTTATTCTAGAATTTACATATTTCTTAGTATGTGTTTAAAACTGTGCTACAACCTCTATTAAGTTGCTATACCTTTTTTAATTTAACATCCCTAATAAGGTTTTTGAGTGTGATGCCCCCTCATTCTACTTCTGGTCAGAAGTTCTCTGATTTTTACTCTGGGATTTCAGCACAGTGATTGTTTAGGAACACATACGCTGCATTATAGCAGAACTAACTGTATTTCTATAGGTACATATATACACAAGTAACTTGTTTCATTAACATTGTTAGCACCACAGTTAATTTAGTTTCATGTAATCATGCACAGCAACAGGACATACAATGTTGTTCTGCAAGGAAAACTGGACTAAGACTTAAGAGACCTAACCCTAGCTTTGCCGTGAACTTGCTGTGGCTAGTAAATTTGGGTAAGAGATTTGACCTTGCTGAGTTTCCCACTATTATTAACGGGATAACAAGTACTAACCAAACGCAGCTCCGCTGATAAATGAGATAACTGGCTTTCAAAGCACTGTACAAAATATGCATGGCATTCAAATGAAATGCGGTGGCACCGCTGTCACGAGAACAGCAGTCACGGGGAAAAACGAGTAACTGAGTCCCCACGCTTCTTAAATCCCAGTCTGACACTCGAGCAGCATTCCTTACTTCATGGTAAGTGTCCTCAAGCTCCCCGTCGTATATCCAACGGTAAAGGAAGCTCAGGACAGGGTGTGACACCAAGCTGAGAATGTGCTGCACCAGGGACTTCATGTACGGGTCTCCCGTTTTCGTGTAGGCATGGACAGCTGAGGCCAGCTCACCTCCTTTCCTTCCTGAGGGGGAACACAAAGAAAACACACAAGCTCAGGCTCACAGCAGAATCAGTCACTGAACACTAACCAAAACAGCCAACTAATGAGATAAAGTGTGTCCATCCTCCTAACACCACCCTGGACACAGAAGCAGGGTCCCCACGGTTCACATGTGTCAGCGTCACTCATCCCTTCGGGACCCTCCAGAGTTTTTAGTGGTAAATGCCTGACTCATTAGATCCAGACATGACTTTCAATTTTTTTTTCACTGAGAAACACATTAAGATCCCCACTTTATATTACAATCGAATATACAAATAATATATGTAAAAAATAAAAGTTTTATAATGCTTATACTTTAATATTTTCTTCTTTCTTTTGATATAATATGCTCATCTCAACTCACTGATTTCATAAGCCATTGATTGGTTGTGACTTGCAGTTTGAAAACATTACACTGCACTACACTAACAGTCTCCTGTGTCCTGGGAGCACAGCTCAGTATGGTGTATTGGGAGTGGCAGAAATCAAGTCCAAAACTATAAGCACATGAAGAGTTTCTTATGTTAAGATGAGGATTTTATTAGACTGCTGAAGGACTTTAAGAATAGGACTAACATGATCTGACTTTAATAAGCTTATTCTGGTATGTATGCACAAAAACGGGGGCAGGTGAGGCTGAAGACAGAGCCAGGAGCAGGTTACTGAATGGCACATAGAGAAGACACAGAGCAGGATGCAGACAGTACCCTGTCTGGGGACACTGGTGCGAGAGAGGCAGTGACTTCAGACGTGACGGAGTAGAGGTATCAGTGCTTCAGGGGCTAACTAAACACTAAAAGAGATGGGGGAGAGGATTGGGGAGAATATAAAGGAGTCTGGTAGGAATCTATGGGGAGTGCTGGTAATTACAGAAAAGAGGTATTTATTCATTGTGTTCAACTTCTTTTTTTGAGGGGAAGTGTCAGGTGGTTGGGAAGGCAGGGCACAGATGACATGATGAACTTGGATTTCAACATGCTGAAGCTCTGGTCTTCACGAATCATTCAACAGGAGGACGGCAGCAAACACTGAGCCGTGAACTATGGGCAGACGACTGGCATCTCATATCTGACTTCGTCCCAACAGTCCTAAGAGGCACGACTATTAGTGCCCCAATGTTACAGATGAGAAAAAAGAGAAAGAGGTTTTGGCCAAGACAGTACAAACAGTGAGAGAAAAAGGTTCCAAAGGCAACTAGAAATACTGACTGAGAGCCTAGCAGAGACCTAAACCAGACGTGCAAACACGGGGACTTGTAACATAGAGCCAGACATGGACCACAACCTCAGGAGGAAGGAAACTCTCGAAAAGGCTGCTGGTTAAGAGACAAGTAAAAGAGGACTATAGATCAACAGCTGTAATACCAAAACCTGCAAAAAGGGAGACACAGAGAGAGAGAAATCTTTAAAAAACCTCCTCCTTTCTTCCTTTATTTCAATGAAATCCTGAGCTTCCACAACTATAAATATTGGGCCACACTGGTAACTTGTTATTTTCCCCTATAAGCTCATATCTATTAATTTGTATTTAATCAGCAGCATATTAATGGCTATTAAGGCTACAAAACAGGCATAAAAATAAACCCAGACGATATTCCCTAAAACCTGCTGTGAAATAAAGTAGGTCGATCAGACGCAAAACCACCTTGGCAGTGGTCCACCAGGGCCGCAAGGGTCTTCAGTCTTATCTTGGGATCGTAAGTCCAAACAAGGAGGCGCCGGAGTGTTAAGCTACTCTCAAGGCCCAAATTCACACCCTGATCATCCTCTAACTGTAGCTGAAAAACAATAAAAATATAATGTGTAAGTTCAGGTCACTAAGTCAATCAATTTTTAATCTAGGTAAAGTGAATATGGAGAGGATTCTCATAAAAATGAAGCAAAGGGTCTCCTCTGAAAGAGCAATAGTTCCTTCAAACCACAAACGACCTGTTTAGATAGTAGAGGACCCTGAAAATTAGCAATTAACTGCCTCTAGGATACAGTGAAACTTTGTAGCTATCCAGAACTTATAAACATATTATCAAATAGATTTTTCTCTTATAAATGTATGAAAAACTTTAAAATTCTATATAGCTGCCATTTTGTAACACTTCAAATCATGAAGAATTTAAAATAAAAACAAGGTATTTACCTGGGAATGTAAAACAGAGAGCAGTCGGTAGTATTCTTTGAGTTCCTGGTGCAAGGCGGCACAAAAGCTCTGTGTAGAAAGGAGTAAGCACCATACAGGGTTACGCAGCCGCTCACCTGAGCTGCACAGGCACACTGGTGCCAGACAAAGGCCAGGTGTCCTGCACGACAAACCCTCATCCTGTCAACCGCCCTCTCACAGGGTTAACCCCACAATATACACAGGGGTGGGCAAAAGTGTGTGAAATTACCAGCCATAATTACCTGAACGTTAAATCATAAAGAATATAAAATAATAATAAGACAAATAATACAAATAAATAATACAATAATCAGTAAATAACACAAGACTAAACTGTTTTTGTATACTCACAACTGTGACCCTGCTTTTGCCCACCCACTCCTGCATATTTAATAATATTAGGGAAGTGCTGTCCCTTAGCATGAACTTTGCAGAAATAAAGAATTAAAAAAAACAAAGTATGTTTTTCATAAAACTACAAGTGTATTCCCTTTAGACAATGATCCTTTATTTTAAAATTATATCTCTTCTAAATTGATAGAGTTAAAATGTAATTTTACTTAAGATTCTTAATTGGAAAAATTTTAATTGGCAACTTTATACCAATTCTCCCCCAGTTTGGGGGTTTGCTTTTTTTTTTTTTTGGTTTGTACTACTCATTTTTCCCATTCATATTATTAAAACTTCTTTGTATCTCTCCAATCTTAAATGCTAAAAAGTGTCCCATCAGAATCTGTAAGGAGGACCTTCACACAGTCCTAGGACAAGAACTTTCTGGAACAAACTCTGGTATGTAAACCCAGAGACACTCAATGGGACGCTGTGGTTCCCTACGGTACCTAGAACAAAACCTGGGAAACACAGAGCCTGTTTTCTTTAGAGTCAGGCTCTACGCTTCTTCTGCCGAATTTAAGGCAATACATAATCAGTGACCCACAGGGCTATTTTTTATTGTATTTACCTTTTGTGGGTTTTGATCTAATATAAACATTTCCCTCCTTAGAAGCCATAAAAAGGAACAGAAAACATACTAATTTTACAGACTCAAAGGGAGACTTACTTCAATGGTCAGCTAAGTAAAATCCACAGAGAAAACAACATGGCACATTTTCAGGCACATTTGTTTTTACAAAAACCTCATCCCCGTGGCCCATGACAGACACATGCACAAACACATACAAAAATTAAAAACCACACTGCTCATCAGTAGAAATAAATCATAATCTATCATTTAGAACAAAAATATAGAGAGCAGTATACAAGTCAGCCTATGAGTAGTCTCCCACCAAAAATAACAAAATTGTAATCTGCGGATTTCAGCACCCTGTGTATTCACCATGAAGGATTTTCCGTTAACTGAGGCTGTTCTCACCTTGGTTTATTAAAGTGCAAATATAAGACACAGACTTAGGAACCAATATCTTCCTTTATAGATCAAATTTGTTCACTTAGTATGTCTAGAGCCAGGACACTGACTGCTGAGTAAAAGGGGATGGTAACAATTACACCGGTACAGCAGGCACACATCAGCAGTGCCCACACTCGCTGCAGCACACGATCACCCGGATCAGAGCACTCAATGCCTCTTCTCCCAAGCTAAACCACCACTGCTTCGGTAACTAGACAGTACACAGCGATGATTTTAAAAAGCAGAAGATGAGAGTGGAATGCAAAAAACTACAGAAATTACACATCATATTCTGGTCCCATATCTGCATCTACCAATGAGAACAACACGGACAAATCAATTAAACTTTCTGAAGTTCAACTTTTATAACTGCAAAACGGGGATAATTACTTTTGCTCTGCTCATTTTAGGGGCTATTAGAATCAAATGAGAGACAAAGGCTCTTAAACCCAGTACTATAAAATACTACATGACACGACTGCAGTGACTATCAATCAACTTAGTGAAATATCTGCATAATAGCTTATTTATTTTTCCGGTATTTATTTTGTGTTTGTTTTACCTCATATCTAATACACTGAGTAGGATATCAGTGGAATTTGCACTCATGAAGTAATGATGCAAAGGCATGATAAAATGGTTCCTTTTGAAAAAGGAACAACTTAGAAATGACAACATGCTGTGGGCGGGATGGCCAAGGCGCTCGCCTGGCTTGCAAACTCCATGCACCATTAAAACTGGTGGAGTCCTGAAGGTCTGACTAATTCCCATCTGCATTTAGGTGAGAGGGAAGGGTCCCTGACTCATCTAGCCAATTCACTACACTGGTAAATGGTCTGAACAGCAGTGGTAGGCTCGAACGGCAGCTTTCTAGGCACTGTCTCCTAGTGCTGAATACCGTGGAGATGATCATCTTACATATTACCATCACCTCCACTCAACATGCACAGAAATTAAGGCCAAGAGGAGGTAACTTGTGCAAGATGACGTAACTATTTAAGGGGGAAGCCAGTGTTTCACTTCAAAGCCAGGCTGCGGTGCCGTGCAGCGCTTACAGTGCGGTTCACTTCTGACTTGCTCTCCCTCTCAGTAATTTTTTGAAGACTTCGTTAGAAATAATCACTGCCCAAAAATCAACCTGAGGGCAAAATCCTATGCTGCTTAACCACTAAAAGGACTTGGGACTCTGTAAACTTCACTTCTTCTGCGCTGGCTGCCTCCTGTCAGGTTGCAGAGGCAACGAGAGACTAAGGACCAGTTAGACACTGCCCCGGCTGTGGCCATTCAGGCCAGCAGCAGCAGCTGGGTTCCGTCTCCAGCTTCTGGAGCATTCCCAAACCCACAGGCCCCTCCTCAGAGTGCTGTTTCTGCTGAGAGCCCCTCTTCTGAGCTGCTGGATTCTGACAACTCAACACCTTCTCTCAGCTCCCCAGCTTTACTTCTGTTGTAATTAGCATCTGTATTTTTTTGCTTTTGTGGTCCTCTAATAGCTATGTAAACAATTTGCTATATTTGGTTATTTTTGTCAATACCTATTGTGGTTTCTATTTTCTTGAATGGATACAACAGTAAAGATTCTTTATTTAAAAAGAACCTTCTTAAGAATTATTTTCATATGCTTTTAAGTAAGTTAAGCATTTCCCAAGGCAAACGGCATTCCAAATGTCCTAATAATAATGAACATACATACCTGACCTACAAGTCCAAATGAACGGTCCAGACTCCTCTGGTCTGTGTATTTTCTGATTTTATTGTGTAACCATCCCAATTCAGCAAGTCTGGCTGTCGTATCCCTCAAAGATTTATTTAGATTTGCCTAAAAAGTAAATAGATGAAGAGTTAAAAATTAACACTAGAATTTTAATTATTTTTCTCAGCCATTTATATTTCTAATATTATAATTCTTAGGCTTCAACACATTTAACTTACAAATAACTACTGTGCCATCACTAAAGTGAAAACAGTGAGATTCTGAAAGACAAAAAGCATCAGGTAACAGGCAGGGAAGTAAAACACCTCCAAGTAAATGTTAAGGTAGCATGACTCCAGCGAGTGACTGGCCACGGTCCCCCAGCAGAGCAGGGACAGTCTGTGATGTCAGTCACCTTGTGAACAGCTGAGAGGTATAGAAGGACACAACGTCAACAAGGGGCTGTGAGAAAGGCACATTCTAGAATATGAAAGCAAAAGCATGCAAAGCCACCTTATCCGGGAGCCAATACCAACAGCAGAGATGCCAAACCACCCCTGTCCCTCAGGTACCTCTCACATCACCATCATGGGACACAGAAATCAGCTAAGTGGGGTGGCTGCATCAGTGACAAAAAGGAAAGGAAGAAGTGCAGGGAAAGGATGCAAAAGGGTAAGAAAGGCTGACAAAGGGCCCCATAATAAGATTACACAAGTCATAAACTGCACAGGGGAATATAAACCAGATTAATGGTGTAACTTGACTAGTGCAATTTTGTAAATCCAGCCCTCATTATCCCAGTAACACCTCACAAATTAATAGCTCCTATCTCATCTTAATCACATTTATCTTTTCATTATTTTAGATAGGGTTTTAGTTACTTTACCTTTCCCTCTGCTTTGTAACAATTCTCAGTGTTGTTCATCTTGATGATTTTGCCATCTATGCCCTGGAATACGTATAAAATGTCTCTGACAAGGGCTGCCTCAGTAACTTCCACAGTACCTATAAAATGGTTTTTATAAGAGAGTAATTACTGAAGAACACATTTTAAGATGAAATATACCTTATGACACGATTAGTTCCAGATTATACATTTGCATTCAGACAAAAATTAGAAACTAAATAAATGAGCTGAAGATAAACAGTATGAAGTTATTAGAAACAAGAATTTTCTGAAAAGGATATGGAGATCATATGATTTTTTATACAAAAAAGTCTTAAAAAGACAATGCAATCTGTGGAAACTTAGTATATAATCAAAGAGCAACACAAATCAATCACAAAAGCATAGATGATTATTTAAAATGCTGTGTGGAAAAACTGGCTTAAGGCACAGGAAGTGTACAAACCTTGGTCCATTCCCAACACTCATAAAAAGAGTTAATACAGCAGAAAAGTTATTTATAATTTGCATAAACCTTGAGACAAAAGCTAAGTCAGAATTTAGGTGTTACTCAAAACAATGACAGGGGTCCGTGCTCAGAAACCCAATATGTAAGTGGGAGAGAAAGCGAGTCAGTGTCCCTGGGGATCAGCACCCTGAGGACCCAGACAGCTCAGTCCAAAGGCAAGGACAGGTTTGCTCTTCAGTCGTGGGCATAATATTCTATAAATATCAATGACATCAATTTGGTAGTAGTACTGTTCAGCCCTTACCTATCATTATTGACCATTTTTATCTAGTTTTTCCAATTACTAAGAGAAGTTCAATTTTCCAACTGTAATTGTGGATCTGTCTGTTTTCTTTGCAGTTATTTCAGTTTTTCTTTCTGCGTTTGAAGCTCTGTCAATAGGTGAATATACACATTTAGGAGCATTTCTTCCCAAAGAACTGACCCTTCCATTGTTATGAAATGTCCTTCTGTCTTTTCTAACATTCCTGCCGCTGTCAACTTTAAATACAGCCCCTTCTTTCTCGTGGTTAGTGTTTATAAGAGGCACTTTTTCCGTCCACTTACTTTTAATCTATTTGTGTCCCTATATTTAAAATGTCTCTTGTGAGCACTGATAACTATCTAAAGAGTATTTGTTTTAACCTTTTAAACAGTGTCTTTCCCCACGAATTTATTGTATTAACAATATGTTTGAATTTAAATTTACCTTATCCAGGTATATTTTTTATTTATCCCAGTTCTTTCTTCCTTTGTACTTCTGCTCTTTTGGAGTAATCAAATATACTTTTTGTCCTTTTATCTCTTAGTTTTGTATAGAATACAGGTTTGAAGACACTGGTTAGTGATCAGGAATCATAGCAAACAAAAAGAAAGAAGCAGAGAACAGCACTGATTCCACCTAGAAACTAGCTTCTAAGCCCCAAAGCACACAGGAGCCACGTGTCACAGGCCAGTAAACTAGGCCACTAAGAGCAACTACACGGGGGCAGGCCAGGCTGTGTACGAATGTCCTCACAAGTCTACAAGACACAGCTCAGTCTCCTATCCTACACAAAGACAGAAAAGTATTTGGAGGAATTTCAGAAGCAGTAGATTATGAACCAACAAAAGAAGCCCATTCTCCTATTTTAGGATAACTGTGTTCCAACCATTGCTCTTTGTAGTACCCTCATGTAAGAAACCCAAACTTTATTTGGAATCTAATAGTTTTAAAACTCAGTGGGGCATTCGTTTAACCACCAAATACATCCTCAAGGAGCTGCCTCATTGTTCTAGGCAGCGTGCTAGTTACTAGCACCGTGAACAAGACAGAAGCGGCCCCTCCTTCAGGGAACTTAGGCTGTGGTGGAAGACAGTCACTTGTGCTGGAGAGCCTGATCCAGCTGGAGGTGCCTTCCCAGAAGGAAAGGCAGAATAAAAGAGACGGCGATTGTGACAAGGAAGAGAAGAGAGACCCAGACGGAGGAAAACACTCAGACAGTGACCTGAAAAGGGAATGGCGCTAATGAATACAAGGTCAGCGTAACATGGGGTGACAAGACCAGACTTCCCAAGGCATCACAGACCATATTTAGGATTCTGAACTTCATCGTGAGAACAAGAAACCACTTAAAAGTTATGAGCAGGAATTCCTGATCAGTATTTTAAAATAAGGGAAGCATAAATTCTAAATGTTCAAAAACAAGCTACATTCAAATATATCTTTACTCACCACCTGCGTCCCCATCTCTCCTTGGCCTTGTCATATTGCGAGAAACAGTGTTGGGGACACCTTTTGAGGTAGTGGTTTGTAAAGAAGGCTGGTTTACACTTAACGTCCATGCAAGACGTGACCCCAATTGCTGTCGAAGACAGTCTCCTCCTACTCCTGGAGTTTGATGAGACTGCCTAAAAAAAGAAAGGAGCATCTTATATCTTCAAATACCCAGGTATTCACTGAAGAGACAAAAACAGTTCCAGGAACTTTTCTTGTATTACTACAATGAACTACATAATCTTACAAATCTGAGACAAGCAACTGACTTAACCATACCCAAATACAACAATGATCAGCCTGCCATTCAGGCTCTTACTGCCACCTCCACACATACTTCTTACCATAAAAACCAAAATCTATTTAGCTTTTCTCTACAAACACACAACATACACTATTCATCTAAAACCACTTTGAAATTCACTACTAATTTTAACTTCAATATAACACCTATCCACTCACTCAACATTTGTTGAGCACAGGAGTAAAAAAAGCCAGGATACTGTCCCTTTTCCCTGTCCTCACTTGTCTCCCAGCCTTCATGGTACTCCATATGGAAAAAAAATCCTAATTTGTAATTAATTTCAAAAATGTACAAACAAGCCCTGGCTGGTGTGGCTCAGTTGGACTGAGTGCCAGCTGGCGAATCAAAGGGTCACCGGTTCCCAGTCTATGGCACATGCCTGGGTTGCAGGCCAGGTTCCCAGCAGGGGTTGTGTGAGAGGCAACCACACACTGATGTTTCTCTCCCTCTCTTTCTCCCTCCCTTCCCCTCTCTAAAAATAAATAAATAAAATCTTTTTAAAAAATGTACAAACAATATCTAAGGCAAAAGCACACCCAATGTCTAACAGTTAGCTTTTAATAATTGGGAGACTGTGTCAAAATGCTCTTTGGAGACCTAAGAACCTAACAGCTGATTTCCATCGACACATATTTTTAAAACTGTAACATAATTATCACCTCCTGGGGCTGTAAAATGCAAAAACAAAGATTTCAGCACCACCACTGTTTCTAAGCAGCAAAGCTCTGATTGATTACTGGTAAAATATTGGTGGGTCCACCTATAATCCATGGCGAAGTAAGACAGGAAATCAAAAACCTGAAACAGCTCTTACTTTGTATTTTCAACAAGGAAAAATTGTCATCATCAACTACTAAAACTACATCTCTGAATACAGTTCTAAATTTAAGAGAAAAATTCTAAAAGACCACTTCAGTTCAAAGTTCTCTATAAAGCTTTTTTCATATCACGACAATAATTACCTCAAATTTTCATGTGGAAATGAGAGTTTGTTTATTCTTTTAGCCAGAATACGATTTTGAGATTAAATTTGTAGAATGTATTATGCTGTCTTTCTAGAACTCTAGACTCCATTTACAATCTGTGTATGTTACACACATTCTATTTTCTAATAACTTGAACATAATTTTATTAAGTCACACAATGATTTATAATTATATTATATCCATGTGAAAAATATCATTTGATGGTGAATCCTTAGTCAC
>VMDR010022106.1:0-16412 GCA_007922815.1 Macrotus californicus
ATATTGGGTTGGACAAAAGTCTGTTAAGTTTTTTCTGTAAAATGTAAGACACATTTTTCATATTCACCAATAACTTTATTGATTTGGATATTTTGAGTATGTCAGCTATCTCCCTTGTGGTAAAACGTTGATTGTTCTCAGTTAACATCTTGATTTGATCACTGTCAACTTCAGCTGGTCTACCCGACCGTGGAGCATCGTCCGGTGGGAAATCTCCAGCACAAAACTTCACAAAACACTTTTGACACGTTCAGTCAGTCACAGCATGTTCTCCATACACTGCACAAATCTTTTTTGTGTTTCAGTTGTGTTTTTACCTTTCTTGAAATAATAAAGCATACATAATATGCCAAAAATGTTGT
The DNA here is from genome assembly GCA_007922815.1 of Macrotus californicus. Classification (NCBI taxonomy): domain Eukaryota; kingdom Metazoa; phylum Chordata; class Mammalia; order Chiroptera; family Phyllostomidae; genus Macrotus; species Macrotus californicus. Next base: position 363 of record VMDR010022106.1, read on the forward strand.
GTATTTTCTTCCATCTTCAATATTAAAATAGCTACACAAAAATTCACCAGTTTTGGTAAGTTTTTTTAAATGCACGCTGATATGACAGCTGTCGCAACACAATCTAACAAAATTATTTTGAATGAAGTTAAGGACAACTAAGCGCTACTAGATCCATTGTATGGGGGAAAAAAACAAATTTTTGGCCAACCCAATATTATGAAATTATTACCATAATAAATGTACTTAACATTCATCACTTCACATAGTTACAATTATTTTGTGATGAGAACTTGTAAGATTTACTCTCTTAGTAACTTTCAAATGTATAACACAGCGTTGTTAACTATACTTACCATCCTGTATGTGCATAGCCTCATCAGCACTTACTAATATCATACCTGGAAGTTTATGCCTTTGACCACTTTCACCATTTCACGCCCCGCCCCACCTCCTGCATCTGGTAACCACCAATGTGTTCTCTCTATTTGTAAGTTCAGTCTTTTAGATTCCACATACATGAGAGACCATGCAGTAGTTGTCTTTTCCCCTCTGACTTATTTCATTTAGTATCATTCCCTCAAGGTCACAAATGCAGGATTTCCCTTTTTGTGGCTGAATAGTATTCCATTGTATCTGTGTACCACATCTTCTTTATTCCTTCACCCATCGATGGGCACTTAGGTTGCTTCCGTGTCTTGGTTCTAAGTAGTGCTACAACGGACATGGGTGTGCAGGCAGCTCTTTGAGAGAGTGATTTCATTTTCTTTGAATGTATACCCAGAAGTGGAATTGCCGAATCATATGGTAGTTCTGTTTATTTTTTGAGGGGCCGCCATACTCTTTTCCATCGTGGTTGCACCAATTTATATTCCCACCGACAGTGCAAAACGGTTGCCTGTGCTCTATATCCTCACCAGCATTTTTCCTTTCTTGTATTTTTGTCAATAGCCATCCTAGCAGATGTGAGGTGTCTCATTGTGGTTTTGATTTCCATTTTCCCTGATGATGAGTGATATTGAGCTTATTATGTACCTGTTGGCCATTTGTATGTCCACTTTGGAAAAAATGTCTAGACAGTTTTTCCTGCCATTTTTTAATCAGACTGGTTTTTTTGCTGAATTTTTTGTGTTTATACATATTGCCCATGAACAGTAATGGACTAGAAATGATAACACATGACATGCACACACAAGCATATGTATCTATTTAAAAGTTCCCCTTGGAAGCCAAGGATAAATTATAATCTCTCTCAAATCCTGACAATCCATGCCTTTCAGAGCTTCATATATATGTGGGCAATTCATTGTTTGTTGAAAGAAATTAAATTGAATTGAGAATTAGTTTTCCAATAAAATAAAATATTTTCATGCATGTTACCACCCATGTTGCATTTTGAAAATATCTAGAATTTTAAAATAGTCTAAAACTCAAGCATTTTACCTGTTAAACTTTGTAAGATTTTTATGTGGAAATTAGGAATATTTCATTTGTGCCCCCCAAAATGTTCTATGGCCTTCTTATCAATTCTGCAATCAGAATGTCCAAAGTTGGTTCCAATTCATTATGTGATTCTCATATTGTCTTGGATGTAATTCCTATACCAGGACTAACTCATAGCACTAGCTCTACTTTCTGTTTAGTAACTCAGTCCATTGTCACCTCAGACTTTCCCCACTTGCATAACAAATTTTAAAACAAGTTTGATGTAATAGAAAACTAAATATGAAAGCATATTTCAAATATGTTGATAATAGGCATAATATTGGAATAAACCAGGCTTCATAATTAGTTGCTATTAGATTTCTGATTAAGGTAATAAGATCAGGGGCATAACATATCCTTTATTTCAACTATAGAACAGGTATATACCTCCAGGAATTTTCAGAACACTCGGTTCTTCTTAGTTAATCACATCTATTAAGCCACAACTGCTTCCTTTGTCGTGACTTTGACTATAAACCAAGTGACTCTTTTCAATTTTGTGTACTCTCAAGATTTTGTTGAGAAAGAAAGAGATAGACCCTGTTGAATTGGATTTCCTGCTTCGATTCACAATTGAACATACTTACCTGAGTCCTGTCGACTTCCTAACCACTCAGTCATGGAGTGCAATTAAGGTATGTTAGGAACATAGTCTTTCAATTTCTAAATCTTATTTCAATCTCAGTTCTCTCAAATATAGAAATGTAGTTTTAAAAATTGAAATGATATACGAGATCTGTCTGAGAAAACGTCTAACCGTTGTTAATATAAAAAGAATGGTTTGCACGACATCAGTGTAACCTGGTAGCCAAGGAGAGTGGACTGGAATGCACATGTGTGAACAATGACGACTTCACTGTACTAGTCAGTGAGGGCTGTGGATGCTGTTGAGTGAGCACGTGTACTGTGTGGCCGTTGCATTCAAAATGACTGAGTAGAGCAACCAGTCTGCATCAGATTTTGCATTAAGCTTGAACATTCCTCTGTGGAAACTATTCGATAATTCAGAAGGCTGTAGCTATGATGATTGGCAGTTTCATCATGACATCACACCTGCTCATGCATTACGTCTTGTGCAGGGTTTTTTGGCAAAACATCAAATCACCCAGGTGACTCAGCCCCCCCTACAGCCCAGATTTGGCACCCTGCGACTTCAAGCTTTTCCCAAAACTAAAGAGATTTCAGACCATCAGTGAGATTCAAGAAAATATGATGGGGCAGCTGATGGCACTTGGGAGAACTGTGTGAGGTCCCAAGGTGCCTACTTTGAAGGGGACTGAGGCGTCTTTCTCCTATGTACAATATTTCTTGTACCTTGTATCTTCTTCAATAAACGTCTCTATATTTTATATTACATGGATGGACACCTTCTGGACAGATCTCATATGGCATTTCAGTTGTAGAAATATGCTATATAATGTAATGTTCTTTAATTGATCTTTATTACTAAACTAAGTTTTTTGCTCTACTTTTAAGAATTTATTTTTCAATTTCAGTTGGCCACACAATATTATATTTGTTTCAGGTGTACAACTAAGTTGATTTGTTACTTGAAAGTAAAGGAACTTTTGACCTATTTAATGGGCAGAAAAGTTGTTAGTGAATATGTACAGTGTTCAGGACCTTTGAAAAAAATCAGGGAATATAAATAAATATTTTTTGAATTTGTCTGAATCTAGTTTCTTTATTATTAAGTGTTTATTCTTATGCTCTGGAATTCTTTAAAGATGCTCATCATATGCTGAGCTTTACCCCACTCTTTTTTTCTAAGAAGGAACCATTTCCATGCAGTGAAAATAACTTTGTTATCCCTTATTTTATAGTATATTTAGATTTTTATTTTTAAAAAATATAATTTTTAATGAGAATTTATTTAGAATTATATTTTAGAATTACAAATTCAATTGCATATTGGTTAGGGCCTCAGCAAAAAACAGGTGGTGCATTCAAAGAGGGGATTTAAACGAAGTTTAACGAAGAGTAGAGAATATTTTCATCGTGTGGGAAGAAGAACAAGGGAATCAACACAAGGATGCAGATCGAAAAAGGGAGGAAAAGGAGCCGTTACTAAATGACTGAGAAATAAAGTTCTTTAGTTCTTAAAGAAATAAAGTTCTTTTTTTTCCAAAAAGTTTTGGAAAGAGCCAGCCTGCTAGCGCTGTGGCATTCAGTGAGGAACATGCCAAACTGTCACAAGAGGGGCTGAGCTGGGGAAGAAGTACCCTGACCCCTGTCTTCCCCAGCCCTCTCGTCTCTTGCCATTGCCTCCTGTTGGACAAACCCAACCAGGCGAGAGAGCCAGGGAGCTTAGTTTACTGAGTGATTCTTTGAGATCACCGTCTTAGCAGGGCAGAAGAGGGTGCAGAGTAATCTGGGGAGGAAATAAACACTGTCCAGCACACCTTGTTTCCATAGGATGTGATGCATTCACCAGTCTCCATCTCAGATGGCTGAGATAATCTGTTCCTATCTGTTCCCCTGTTCTGTCACAGGCAATAGCCCTTATGGAAGAATTTCGAGGCATAGACCGAGATGTGGAAGGATCTGCCAAGCAGTGGAGGAAGTGGGTAGAATCCGAGTGTCCAGAAAATGAAAAGTTACCGCAAGAATGGAAGAAGAAAAGTCTAATACAGAAGCTGATTATTTTGAGAGCACTACGCCCTGACAGAATGACATACGCCCTCAGGTGGGGCAGTCAGCATCTGTGGAAATGCGGGTTAACCTGGAGGAAACTTAGTCTTAGGGGCTGGGAGAATCCGCCAGAGGCATTCATGGTCGGTGCTGATGAGAAGTGATTCTGCTGAAATGTTGGTATTGTACTCACTCCTGTTGTTAAAATTTGCTGAAGACATTCAGGACATCCTTCCTGAAAAGCTGGATTCTGACATCTGCAGGGGGAACAGGGAACCGATGGAAATACTCGGGGAAGAGAGACAGGTGTCAGCAGAGTTCAGAGGCCAGGAACATGCATTATCCAAGTGTTAATTTCCATCGTCTTTATTCTGTGGTGGCATTTTGGCTCCAGATATTTTTCTTGTCAAACCAAAATGAATTCCTTTCGTGGAGGCACTCAGAATCCCATAACTTTGCAACCAAGCGCAATTTAAAAGCAGAAAGCCCTGCCTGCCTCTTGGTTCAAGTGTTCTTTTTCTCAGCCCTTTTGGCTTCCAAATGGTAATAGGCTGCTTAATTCACACAAGTCATGTTCTAATTTGAATTCACTAACCGAAGAGTTGGAACTTCCTCCCCTATCATGCCCATCTTCCTTGAGGAGTAGTCTCGTGCCTGTTTTTTTTTCCTTTGCTTTGTCTAGTTCAGCCAATTTTCCCTTTGCAGCCGCCTCTGCTGAACCTGACTTTATGAGTTAATTCTGCTTAGTACAACTTACTCTCTGCTAAATCTGGTGCTGCTGGATCCCTGCTTAATTGAGCTTCCCTGTGTTAGAAACACCCCCAAAAGCATCTGTATATTCATGAGAAGCCCGGTAGGCTGGAAAATTGCACTGTGGCAAGTCTAATGAACTGTTAATAAGTAATGGGGGTCTGGCAGGGGGTTGGGGGGATACAAAGCCATAGGCAGACAGCTGATGGTACTGCGTGTGGAGGGGAGGGTCTCAGTAGCCCGCCCAAAATGGAATGTAGGCTTCTGATTTCCTTCTAAAGCAGAGAGGTATCTCACCGACACTACTGCATAAATCTGGTTGGATTCACCCTGTCAATCTAACAAAACATCCCATGTAAAAAAACGTCATTTGCTCTCCTCCTGTGCCTGTGGTTTAAGCCGACCCAAGCTGTGACACATTGCATGGTCAAAAGCAAGCACGGATCATGTCTTCCGCATTGTTGTTTTTAATAGGAATTTCGTGGAGGAAAAACTGGGTGCAAAGTATGTGGAGCGGACCAGACTGGACTTAGTTAAAGCCTTTGAAGAGAGCAGCCCAGCCACGCCCGTGTTCTTCATCCTGTCTCCAGGGGTAGATGCCCTCAAAGACCTCGAGGCCCTTGGTGAGTAGCCAGGAGGTCTGCTGGCTCACCCTCCCGCCTTCCTTCCAAGGCCCACCCACCCTTCCTTGCAGTTTACAGTTACCTTAGTTTCTTTTATTTTTTTTTTTTTGTCCATTTGTTGGAGACTGAGTGTATGGAAAATGTTAGACTAATTACACCGTGTAGTCTGAAGAAATGTTCAAATGGCACATTCCTCTAGTTGGCATAATATGCACGTTCCTTTTATACTGTTTTCCACCTTTTGACTGTATGAGGGCCAGAGGGCAATTTTCTCCATGTTCGTGTAATCTTGTGCCCCCTGTGACTAAATAATGGTCATTAGAGCAGGTCTATTCGATTGTGCAAGGCGCTGTCGCTTTGTGCTCTGGATCACTGTTCCCCGCGGCCCACGCTGAGAGCACCAGGTTAATAGAACTGTGACCCAACTGTGCTCAATTCAAGTGTGGCCTCGCAAGGTGAGTGGCTCCTGTGTTTTCCCAATGAGCCGATCCCTTAAAAAAAGCGATGTGATATCTACCACATGTTGCTCCTTTTTATGAGGGAAATGGTTTGCGACTCCTGCAAGAGTTTATAAAGCTCAGTAACAATGCTTGCCATCTATCAAAATGTCAAAAGCTTCATTACCACCAAACCGGAGGACCTGATTTTCCTCCTGCCTCGCTAATGCTTGCGAGGAGGCAGCTGTGGGGAGCTCAAGGTGCTGCTTGTTGAAACGACAGAGGTGTAGTTTGGGCTGCGCAGCAAAGTGACCTAGGAGGTAGAGAGGTGACCACAGATGGACACCGGACCGCAGAGTTCCACACGCTCCTGCCTCTCCCTGATGCACGTTTCCTCTCATCCTGTTGTCCCGCAGGCAAAAGACTTGGGTTTACTATTGACTCAGGAAAATTCCACAACGTGTCTTTGGGACAAGGTCAGGAGACAGTGGCAGAAATGGCACTGGAGAAGGCTTCCAACGGAGGACACTGGGTCATACTCCAAGTGAGTATTAGGTTTTCATGGACGTCACGGAGTGAGGATACAGGGAGCGGCCCAGCCCATCTTTGCACATGACTCCTGGTGACCTGGAGAGTCCATCGGAGTTTGTCAGTGTTAGAGACAGCTCCCAAGGTAGCTCGGGGCTCTGCTGACAAGGATGGTTGTCATCTGTCAAAGGATTTCTAGACGTTGTGCTCTAAAGTTAAAAATATTAGAGGGGTCCCTATCATTCTTTTGACTTAGTGCTTGAGGACAAACAGGCTTGTGTGGATGCCAGCTCCATGGTCATAATTCCTCTCATTTGCACCTTGCTATAAAGGTTACGTATTATCTGCTACAGCTCTGCCCTACCTAGTTATACAGCATTCTCTCTGTTTGTAAATTAAGAAGATTAAGATAGACAACCTAACGTATCCCTTTTCAGCCTAGCATTATCTGGGTCCAAGAGTCTACAACCCAATGTCCCCCACGTGGCTCCCTCGGCCGGAGATTGTAGCAAGAACCCAGCAACCAATGGAGCCCTGCTCCCACAGATTCTCACATGTGTGTCATATCCTTCACCAGGCAACTGTCAGGATACGTCATCTCCGACGATGCAAGACGATGTCATTCCCATTGTAAAGTGAGACAAGGCAGCCTCAGAGGGGTCTGGAGAGCCTCTAGGCCACAAAGCTAGAAGGGGGCAGAGCTGATACTTGAGGCCAGGCTTGTTTGGCAGCAAGTGACAGTTTTCCACTAGCTAGCCCATGTGGCCACTCTCATTCAGAGATACAACCTGCCCTCTTTAGTGTCTCCAGTATCCAAGGTGGATGCGTTTTGCATTTCCACTTGAAATAAAATGAGCTCCCTGAAGATTTCAAGCAGAACATAACCTTCTGGAGAATGCTGCCTGCTGCTCAGATGAGACCTTAGTGAGGTTGCTCGGAATGCTGTGTCCCCGTCTGGGGCTCCCAGAGCCAGGCAGCTAACCGTGGAGGGTTGGTTTTTTTCAGAGACAGCAGTTCTTCCTCCGGCAGTTGTGTAGACGCTGGCGTCTTCCCTGCAAAGAAGGAGTTCTTTGAGAGTTCTCCAGCATCCAGCAATTCAAAATGGCAAGAACCTACGAGGGGTGTAGTCATTCTCAACAGAACGTAGTATTCAAAGTTACATGTTTCTGTTGTTTTTAGATCTCTGCGAAGCTACCCGTGGCCTCCAAGGATGCAAGTTAAAAGTTTTACCCTTTAAAAAAAAATCTCAAAAGATGTTATTTTGAGAAGTATCTGCTTTGGGAAATCTATTCTAGACCTTTGATTTTTGGTTCTTAGTGGTAAGCCAGTAACTTAGAATGTAACTTGCTATTCCTCTCTACACATAGAGTAATTGGAGAGGAGAGACTACCCCAGGCTTTTGGTTGTCCCACTTCCTGGAAGATTCTAGTACCTCTTTGACTGACAGTTCAAAGACAAGCAGGACTTTGAAGAAAGAGACCAACAAAATGGGAACTTGCTATATTGCTTGTAATTTACATTAATTTAAATCATCAAGTGTAGAGATTTGATATGTATCCCATATTAATACCTTCTTAACCAGACTCTACAATGATCAATTGCTATGATCAGATATAGCCCCTCCAGGAATATTTGGCTAGCATTTTATCAAAAGCCAACACTCTAGAGAAAATTGTTACAAAGGCGTAGGCTGACAGCTGTCTTATCACAGTGAGTTCACGTGGTTTGGGAATTAGCGTACTGGGCTTTAAAAGTCATTTTTCATGGGCAAAACACGGCTGGTTTTTAATGTATGTGGATTGGCTCAAAATGTCGTGCATGCCTTGCTACTCTTGGGCAAATGGGCACAAGCGTCTTGCCAGTCCCAAAGCCAGTATCCTCGAGAATGGTTCCCAGGTGGGATCCCCAAATGCACGCGTGCAGTGGTGGCTCCCTTGGAGGTTTTTCGGGCCCCTGAGTCCAATGTCACAGCCTAGAATGTGTTTACATTTGTTTCAAGTAAGGGATTGTTGTCGTCCATAAGACAGAGAATTGGGACATCCACGGTGGGCAAATGTAGGTTTACAATTGTAATACAGATAATGCAATGCTTAATAAACAATCACACAAGAATTAACTCTGTATGTTTCGCAGACTCACAACTGCAAACCTACTTTTGCCAAACCCTGTATCTGAGTTTACGAAATAGGTTTTATTGTTGTTTTTGGTCTACTTGTATGAGCGACACAATTAGGTGTGAAAGGCACTCTCATTACCATCTAGTAAGCAAGCGTGTAGGAGAGGAAACTTAGGGAGAGCCCTCACCTAGTGTATACGTTTGCCAGGGTTTCCATACCTAAGTATCACAGATTGGGTGGCTTAATCAACAGAAATTTAATTTCTTATAGTTCTGGAGGCTACAAATGCAAGATCAAGGTGTCAGCAGGGCTGGTGTATTCTGAGGTCTCTCTCCCTGGTTTGTGGGTGGCTGTCTCCTCCCTGTGTCTTCACCTGGTCTTGCCTCTGTTTATGTGTCCTAATCTCTTCTTTTAAGGACACCAGCCATACTGGGTTAAGGCCAACTCTAATGACTGTATTTAGCCTTATTGACCTCTTTAAAGACCCTGTTCCACCAACAGTCACATTTGGAGGCACTAGGGGTTAGGACTTCAACACAGGAATTTGGGGGGCATAATCAGCCTGTGACACTTGCCAATGTTTCATATTTACCAAGGGGAAATAACCTAAAATAGGAACCCATGAATCAGTGTGGGTCTCTTTACAACAAAACTGTTTCAAAGAAAGACACCTGTACTACTGTTCCCATCCCTGTTTGCCTTCACCCTCTGTATTTTTGTAGCTGTTATAATCATAAATGCTTTTCATTGTTGAAAGTGATGACATGTCCCTGGGGGTAAAGTTTCAATCACTATGTTGACTTCTCAAAGCCAGAGAACATGTGAGGTGTGGCCTCATACTTCTCTCCCAGCACCGAGCTGTACTCGGGGGCTGCTTAGTATTAGAAGAGCAAATTTGTGAATCCTAGAACTGAAAATCAAGATGGTGTTGGTGGTGACATTTTTGTCTTGCGTGACTTCTGACAACTCTAGAATTTAAGAAAAATAACATGATTGGAACACATAGAACATCTTTAAAAAGATTGGTTGCTTTTTCAGCTAGCCTTTCATCCCTCACATCCTTCTGAGTCCATATTCTGATGAATAGGAGTTTGAGTAGAGGAGGTTTCCATCAGAAATAATGAAGTGGATGATCTGGTACATTTTGGGCCCTTAGTTTTTATACTTGATTAAATGAACCCATGTAAGTCTCAGTAATTGAGTTGAAACTGTCACAAAGAAGAGTATCAGGCAGGTCCACCTCCGAAGTGATGGGTGGGTGCTGAAAGTAGACAAGTGTAGGAAGGAGACTTGAGTCCTACAGAGACAGCCTGTGGTGAACTGGAGCACTTAATGCTTATTATCCAATTCTGTTTTGTTTTGGTCTCCTAACACGATAATAAAAGAACATTTAAATTACGATTCCCTGAGTATTTAACACATTGATGTCTTGGAAGATGTTGTAACCCTGTAATTTCAATACTCTACTTGAGTTTCACAGGAATTACAAATCATACTCTCTTTCAGAATGTCCATCTGGTAGCCAAGTGGCTGGGAACCTTGGAGAAGCTCATTGAAAGATTCAGCCACGGAAGCCACCGAGACTACAGGGTTTTCATGAGTGCCGAGACTGCACCTACGCCGAGTGAGCATATCATCCCTCAAGGACTCCTGGAGAATTCCATAAAGATCACTAATGAACCCCCCACAGGAATGCTGGCCAATTTACGTGCTGCTCTCTACAATTTTGATCAGGTAAGGACGGAGGAGGGGCCTGGTCTGACACTGAAGGCAGGGTGTTCTCGCAAGACTACGGAACTATCACCTATTGGTGTACCTTGTGCAGAAGGATGGGGTGAGATCTTGATGTGTGTGCATGTGAGTGCCCATGTGTGCACACGCACGCTTGCTTATCTTTTTCTCTAGTACCTCCTAGGCCAACACCAAACCCACGTTATGAAGGAATTATAATAATTAGCTACCTAGGAATATAGTTTTGATAAGTACAGTTAATTACTTCATTAAATGATTAATTTGTAGCCTATATAAATACAGTAGACCGTGTAAACAGAAGGCACTCAGAAATATTGTTGAATCGATTACGTATTCGCAGTGTGTTTGTTTGTGAACTGTGGTGGACACACATTTGTGTTTTTAATTGTCCCTCAGTTTATAGTTTCTGCCTGTTTATGACATTTGCAAAGTAAGTACAAATTAGGAGTTTGATGTATTGAAATAGGGTCTATCTAACTCCCTAAAGCAGTTGTCTTTACTCGTGAAAAGTGAGCATTTCACAAACAAATATGCCTCCGCCTAATTGTCCTTCAGCTTTCTTTTCTCTTTGGTAAGGACCCCCTCTGATAATCTAATAAAACTCTGGACACTCTCCCCAGGGAAATGCACCTTTAAAAACTGTGGTGCATATAATCACAGGGATGAACAGATTCTCCCAAAGCCAATGAATGAAGTCCTTCTCCAGCTAAAAACCACCAGTCCTAGTTTATTTGTGAAAGTAGCAGTTCTTTTCATTGCTATCCGAAAAACCACTTTTAGTAACTGAAGGTCACATTTACTGGAAAGATTCTGGAGAACTTCAATGGAAATATGATTTCTTATCTATTGAAAAGGATCCTTTGAAATATTAAGACCGAATTTACTTAACGAGTAGCAAAATCAAAGGTCATCAAAGTGATTCACCTAATGAATTTGCTATCAAACTTATTTTAGCCAAAACCAAACACACAAATAGAAACTTTCAAGAAAACATAGAAATTTTAGGAGTCTTTTATGAGTGCTGACATGTCATTACATTAGAAAACAAGATGTGGTTTCTGTTCAGGTTATGAAATTCGTGGGTATGAGCCTGTGCTCCCCACCTGCCTGTGAATAGGTTCCCAGCACCCTTTTATCGGTTAGAATTATGGTTGGCTACTTATGAAAAAAGTATTAAAAAAACAGTGGCTTAAACAAGGCTGAAAGGCATCTCTGCCGTATGGGATCTCTGGAAGTAGATCATTTAGAGCTCACCTGTGTCATCACCAAGTAGTCAACAACCCAGTTTCTTCACGGGTTTCCTACTCCATCATCTCTAGGATGAACCTGCCATGGTCTCAAGTGGCCATGAGAGTTCAACCTCCAAATCCATGTTCCCAACAAGAGGAGAGAAGAAACAAAGTTGACAAAGGGGCCCCAGCCAGTGTCACTCAGTTGGTTGGGCATTGTCCCATGAAGCAAAAGGTTGGGGTTCAATTCGCAATCAGGGCACATGCCGGGGTTGCAGCGTTGGTCCCCTGGGGCACGTGCACACTGATCAATGCTTCTCACCCCCTCTTTCTCCCTCCCATCCCCTCTCTCTAAAACCAAAAGTAAAATATTTTTTTTCAAAAGATGGCAAAAGGAACATGTTTGGTTTCTTTTAAAGTTGCTTCCTACAAATTAATACACAATCCTTCTTTTATCTAATTGTTCAAACTTTGCATTACCTAGCTGCAAGAGAGGCTGGGGAAAGTAAATTTATCTTGGGCAGCCATATGCTTGACTAAAAGTCAATGAGGAAACATTTTAGGACAGGCAATTAGTAATCTGTATGATAGATGACTTCCTTTCCCAAAACCCCCTTGAATCACCCTGGGCGTTCTGTGCTGCTGCTGTGACCCTATCTTGCTGAGGCCTGCAAGATACCCGTTTGGTACCCATTTGGGTTAGGTGAATGCATCCCAGTCATTCCTGTTGACTCTCTTCTCGAATGAGAAAAGCACCCAAAGGATCTAGACAAGTTAACTGTTCTGTTTGGGTGTTTTTGTTTTACATTCTTTAATTTTCAAACCCAATTAAACCTGTACTTTTAATCTTCCCCCAAATCAGAATTTATCTCCAAACTTTGACACATGTCTTCTTATGGAACACAGTTCATTTATTATTAGTTCTTTATTATCCTCAGCATTGCAGAATGTTTATGTAAATATAGTCACTTAGCGACCAAGATAAAAAGAACCATTTTTTTGTAGGATGTTATCTGCATGTCTCTTTCAGCTCCGTAGCATCTACCTCTCGAAAAAGAGCCATAAGGGAGTACTGTTGGGGCTCCTTTCATCCCCAGAGAACCAGATTTTTAAAGTAAGAGTATAGAGTTCTGTTTCTGTAAGATCTGCAGCAGAAACAAATAATCGTGTATGTAGCAATGGCATCTGTGTGCATACAACACTTTTACATGTTGATGCCTGTTCTCTGTTCCCAGTTCTGCTGGTATACTTTCTGATATTTATTTGCTCATGAGTTGGTTTATAAAAATACGACTGACCTGACCTGTGCAATGTCAGGGTAGACTCATACTTTTTCTTAGGAAAGCCTGATTCATATATTCTTCCAATGGCACAATGAAAAGGACATTGATTTGTGATTTTTTTTAGCAGTGAGGATAAAACTAAGTCAGTTATATGAAATATAGGTGGAATTAATATACTTAGTTATATGGTTTCTCTTTCCTGCCTTTACAAGCTTGCCTTTTATTTGATGTTTAGTTGTAGAAAAGTTATTTTTAAGGATTGTAGATGTCCAAACACCCAAAGTTACCTAGAAATTGCCCAATGACTTAGTTCGGTCTATACTATATGTGGCCTGGCCAACTCTAGAACCATATTTGTTGGTAGCCCTGGATTCTGCTGAAAGAAATACAGAAAAAAACTAAAACACTCCTCTGGTCCTAAACCAGAGGGCAATTCTGGTCTTGGTTTCAACTTTTACCAGAATTCCCCTGGGAGACCAGCTCTGAATTCCCACCCCCAAAATGCTAAGTAGCTCTGCAGGTGGCCCAAGTTGTCAGATCCATTTTAAATGTTGACTGGCTGTACTTGGACCATTTTAAAGGGCAAGGCAGGAAGGTGCAGGTTTGGCCTTACCTTCTGCTGCTGCCCAACCTCAGCCGAAGGTTTTCGGCTTTTCCTGTTTGCCTCACAGAACTGCCATATCTGAAGATGGTGAAGTATTGCCTTTGAGCCATAGATAAGATGGCAGGTTCTTGCCTTGAATTGTATGGCTGTCAGGGCCATAACCATATCAAATAGTAATACCAGGGCTCCACTTGCCTTCTGAATCTTCAAAACAGTTTTACAGATCTGGTCTACTGAGCATAAATATATATATTTTTAATCTTCCATATGGCATTCTATCACCCCAGTGGTGAGTTTTGCTTCCAGTTCATTGGAAGGAAACCATTTGTTGCGGTGGTTGTTTAAGGGTCAGCACAAAATTGTAGTGATTCAAACCAGGTAATTTCTCTGGTATATCATTGGCAGCTCTGTTCCATGGGATCAGCCACACTGACCAGTGCCCAGACTGACAGGTGCCTCCGCTCTATCCAACTATGGCTTCTGTGATTGTCCAGTCATCATTTTTAGCTCACAGAAAAAGGAAAAGAGGCGCCAATCAGGGCCAAACAATTTCCTTTTAAGTAAATGACTAAGTTTAGACACACAATTTCTGCTCAAATTCTGTTGGCAAAAGCTTGCTTCTGTGGCGCGTCTGACTTCAAAGGAGGCTGGGACATAGTCTTTTGATGGGTGGCCCTGTGCCCAGAGAATCTGTGTCACTACCAAACCAGGGGCAAGTAGTATTTGAGGTTAAATAATATCTGGCTACAATAATGAAACTAAGATGGTGTCCTTTTGTTACCCAGCTTTTGCAAGGACAATTTTGCAGGGGGAAATGATGTTCAGCAATATTACGGCTGGTTGAAATGAACTGTCTCATTTTCTAGTGAACTTAGAAGCATTCAGAAGAATAACTAACGCAAAATAAAAGTGTTCCTCTTAAATCAGCAGACAGGCAAATGCCAAATAGCCTCCTCTGGTGCTCTGGTAGGATAGGCAGCCCTGCTGCAAACTGCATGCGGTTCCCTTCCACATCTCCCTCCTAGTCCTTTACGGGGTTATTGAAAGCTCAGGCCCTGGCCCTCAGAAACCATACAGATGGATAATGAAACGTTCTTCTTTCCTCCCAGGATACACTTGAAGTGTGCTCCAAGGAGCAGGAGTTTAAAAGCATCCTCTTCGCTCTGTGCTATTTCCATGCCTGTGTGGCTGGGAGACTGAGGTTCGGCTCCCAGGGCTGGAGCCGCAGCTACCCCTTCAGTCCCGGAGACCTCTCCGTCTGTGCCAACGTTCTCTGCAACTACTTAGAGGCGAACCCTAACGTAAGAGCCGGTGGCCGGGGAACCTCTTCCGGGGAGTGGCCTGAATCTATTGGTCTTTGGGCACTATCAAAATGGACCGTCATCTCTCTTTGGAAGCTGTTATAAAAATGGCTGACACTCTATCTGCATCTTCAGCCACATGTGAAAATAAACCAGATCAAAGGTTTCCTCGCAGTGGATGCTCAAGCTTCATAAGATAGGTCAGATCAGTTCTACATCAGCAGCTTGGTGCAAAAAAAAAAATGTCCTTCATTATGTTAACAAAAACAGTGGTTTACATGTGCCTAGATGCCAGATTCATTAGGCAGGTAATGAAGCATTTGCACAAATGTAATTACATACAGCAATTCTGACAGTTCATAACACTGCATTAATAATCACTACAATTAGTCCTGATGATGGAAGCAATTTACAGCGCGTCACGAGGATAAATAATGGTGCATTTCCTGCATATGTCATTATTATGTATTAAGGATGCCACCTTGTTGTGACTTTCTCAGTAATGTTCCCCTTGATTTGAAGGTAAGGGTAGATGAATGATTTTATTTCGTAGGTAAAATGTGTTCTGCAGATGGGGACGGCAGTGCTTCATCAAGAACATTTGTGTAAACTCTTTTAAACCCAACAATTAGATTTCAAAAAGAAACCATTTGTAAGAAGTTTCTGGCTCAGTCCTCATAAGGGGGACACGTTTCCATTAAGTTAAGTTTGAGATATATTTGTCAAAACCAACCAGGCACTGTGCTCTTAGGCCACGCTTTCCGTGAAGGGCCTTGAAAATAATTCATCCATTTCTCTATGTATAAGGGGCTGTTTGTGTTCTCTGGGTAACCATGGTACAGTTTTTGTTAACAAAGTTTTCTCAAGCTTCAAAGGTGATTCACTGCCATCAGAATGCACTCATATACACTTGGTACAGGACACTGGTGTGTCCTCCCAAGAAACACATTCTGAATAAGTGGTGTCCAATATAAATGGCCTTACTATGATATGCGATCATCAATATTCAATATCCATTACTTTTTAAATCTCTGAAATTAAAAAGTAGGTCTGTGTATATATACCTTGAGCATATTTTGACCGTTCTAAAAATCATACTTTCTGTTGATCTGACCATGTTTTGTCTTAAATGTTGCATATACAATTGATGATTATATTAGTTCTCAGCAGAAAACAAAGCAGACCATGTGACACTTTTATTCAAGTCCTTCCTAACTGTCCTGGGAGGTTGACCAGCCATTTGGTCTTATGTCGACTGAATCTTCTATACGATCGAGATAGAAATGAAGGAGAGAAAGAGAGGAGTTGACATGTGTGTGTCTCTCCAGCTC
>VMDR010022107.1:0-16399 GCA_007922815.1 Macrotus californicus
AATGAAGCACAGTGAGGAAGATGACATGATTGTTTATACACAGTATCCTAGGAAATTTACAAAACAACGACTGAAATTCAAAATTTAATTTTAAAAGATTGCACATCAATTGTGTCATTGTATACAATTAACAAATAATGGGAAATAAAATAAAGCATCAAACAGATATAAAAATAAAAGATCACATTGTGTGAACATTCTACAATACAAGGTACATTGAACAACAAAGGCAACTAAAGATGAACTTTAGAAAATGACAGCATAGGAAAGCAAAGAAGAAGAAATAGAAAAAACAGACAGGTGCAGGAGTTTCTGACAAAAATGAGGAACATGTTGGTCGACACTGGACAAAAGGCTACCTTGTTATAGAGTGGCAGAAAACTTGGCATATATACAGTGTTCAACCACTGGGTAGAAAGTAGAGCTTGTAATCATTGAACTTGGATATTTATCTGAGATTTTCAAGCAAATATGGAAGATGTGACCTCTTTTCTCCTTGCTGTTTGCTAAATAAATTGTGCAATGAACTGTGAGGCAAAAGGAACCAGCTCTTGATGATTTGGAAAATTCTCACTCTTTCCAGATATCATGCTCTGGAAACAGGGCCAAGGGCGTGACTGGAAAACCATTTGCTAAAGAGACTAGATGTGTGATTCATGGGTCCAACCAACCATCTCAGCAGAAGTCAGGAGTAGCGATAGGATAATCCAGGAAAGATCTGTATAGAGAGCTGTGTTTAAAGGTGTGAATCCCTTTGACATGCATAGGAGACTCACAAGGTTTTTGAGAACTTTGTGCCATCAGAAACAATTCCAGCTTGTACTGAAAGGGACAGAGATGGGATGAAATAAGGGAAGAGTTACTCCAAGGACAGAGCTGTGGACCCAAAAGCCACAGAAAGCAGTTGCCATCTTGAAGGGCCCAGAGGATTATTCTCAGTTTTATAACCTAATAGAGCTTACCTCAGTGGATTGAGGAACTTGCTCTAGACCAAGTAGCCCCTTTATTCCTTCCATTGTATCCCTTTTGGAAGAGAAATGTCTGTCCTATGCATGTCCCACTAGTGTATTTTAGAAGCAGATAATTTCTTTTCTAGTTTCACAGCTTTGTGGATGGAAAGAAATTTTGGCCTAGAATGGATCATACCAAGAGTCTCACCCACACCTAATTCAGGTAATTAGATAAGGAAATTTGGAACTTTTTTGAGTGAATCATTTTTAATGAGGTTTTGGATTTAGAGTAAATGCTGGAATGGTTTAAGATTTTGGAGGGATGGAGTGGATAATATTTTGCATGGAGAAGAACATGAATTTGGGAGCATAAGAAGGTAGACTTTACTGGATTGAACTATGTCTCCCTCAAAAAAATTCATGTCCACCTGAACCTGTGAATGTAACCTTATTTGGAAACAAGGTCTTTGCAAGTGTAATCAAGTTAAGATGAGTTCATACTAAATTACAGCAGTCCCTAATCCAATGTGTGGAATCCTTGTAGGAAGAGGGAAGCTCAGACACAGATACACAGAGGAACATAGCTACGCGAAGACAGGCACAGATTGGAGTTATACTACCACAAGCTAAAGAACACTGAAGATTGCTAACAACCACCCAAAGCCAAAGGAGGCAAGGAAGGACTCTTGGAGAGAGAATGGCTGACGCCCTGAGATCAAACTTCTGGTCTCCTGAACTGTAAGAGGGTAAATTTCTGTTTTAATCTACCTACTTTGTGGGACTTTGGTACAGGCACCTCGGGAAATAAATATACTATGGGATAAATTAAATGAATACCTTCTTCTAATAGGAGACAAAGAGTCATTAATAAAATAGCTAGTACAGGAAGAAATAAAATTATTATTGCTGACTCATAGGGTCATCCTCATAGAACATTTAAGAGAAAGATAAACAATTAAAACAAAAAGGAATATTCAAAAAGTTACATGCTAAAAGATCAATACACAAATATTACTACACACCAGTAAAAATTACATAATAATAATAAATAATAAATGACTACTCAAATAAATAATATTTCAATTGCTACCCAAAACTTTCAGGTGCCTATAAATAAGTTTTTAAAATAATATACTCAAGACCTCTGTCTTAGTTCGAACTGCTGTAATAGAATCGTAGAGTGGGAGCTTAAACAACAAACACTTGTTGTCATAGCTCTGGAGGCCAAGGGGTTCATGGCAAAGTGCCACGTGGTTCTTGGTGAGAGTCCTCTTCCTGGTTTGCAGAGTGGTGCCTTTTTGCTATGTCCTCACATGTGGGGGAGACAGAACTCTGCCCCCTTCATTTCCTTATAAGGGCACTATAGAGGCTCCACCTCTATCTTCCCCCAAAAGCAATTATCTCCAAAAGGTCCCATCTCCATGAATTTGAGGGGCACACAAACATTCAGTCTATAGCAACATTTATGTAGTGAAAATTAAACCAGAAAAGGTGTTTTTCTTTTTCTTTTTCTTTTTTTTAGTATTTTCTGCCTACAAAGCCTAACAGCTAATGTCTAGTTAAAATTGGGCAGCTGCTTCAAACGTGTAAAATTACAAATTCTTGGAAAGTCCCTCCGACGTGATTACCTCCCCAAAGCTTTGACACAAATGTGATCATTAGAATTTTATTCCTTCAATAAAATCACCCCAAAGACTGCATTGCTGACAGTCATTTACCTCAACACAAATTATTTTGCCATATTTTTTTCAAATAAAACAACCATCTGAGAAAGTAAGAGAGGCTGAAGAATGCAAAAGAGTTTTGGCTGGACAACCAAGAATCTGGGTCATCGTGAACAAGGCGCATGGCCCAGAGAAAGCTAATCACTACTCACTCTCAGCCTTGTGTCCTCATCTGTAAATTGAGGATAATAAAAATACTATCGCCCACACTGTACTCTATGAAAGAGTAAATTAGTTCATACATCCAGAGCACCACGACAACTGTCAGAAATATGCACTCATTAAGTGTAAATTCTTCTCCCTCTCCTCCTTCCCAGCTCTTTTTATTCCCCGGACCACCCCATCACTGCCTCTGCTACTACTTCACAAGCTATTGCTAATTTTGTCTTCAGGGCATGCTTACATAAAAATCAGATACAGTGCTCTCAATTCACCTTTCGCAAAGCAACTTACCTTTGAAAAAGAAGAAATAGATTCAGCTACATTGGTTCTCCTGAACATTTTTATGATGACATGAAGCCATTGCAAAATGTTATGTTAATTTTCAGCTAATGTATGAAACTTTTTCTCCCCTAAAATATCTGAACCAAAAAAATGTAAGAGTTTCCTTTCAAGTTTGATTTTTAAAAAGACAGGTACATATATGATATGTCGTTAACTATTTCTAGACTGTTTTGCTTTATATGAATTTCCTTTAGAAATCTAATTCTCTCTCTTCCTTGGGTTTCATTGAAAGGCTCACAGATCACTTGAATTAATTTCACCAAATATCAGGATGTTTGTAGTGACCTCATCATAGTTACCAGAGAGATAATTAAATCCGTCTCTGGTGACTTGCATTTCGCCCTTCAGTTATTCATTCAGGAGGGTGATGCAAGTGCTTGGATTTCCAAGGGGAAATATTCTCAGAGGAAGAGAGTTTCTGAGTTAGTGTCTCAGGACCTGCCATAATTTATGTGATCTGATGAATTCTTTATTTATGAACTCAATAGCAAGACAATCAAAGAATGTCATAATTAAGCTTGCAATTTAAATTTTATATTTATTAATTCATTCAGAGCCTTACACATTATTTTTATTAAAGAAGTTTTAAATAAATCTATTACTATATTTAGTATTTGTTGACTATATGCTATGCTCTTTGTGACAGAAAGATCCCAATTGAATCCAACATTGACCCTTCCCTCAAGAAAGACTATAAAAATATACATGTAAAAATAACAATGTGATAAGATAGAAAATAGTGAAGAGCATTGAACAAGGACATGGTATTTTGGAAGTTTGGCACAAGTACAGAGATGTATGTGATATGTGTTATGTTTGCATTTTGTGTCCAGAACAATATGAGTAGAAATGGAAAACTACTTTAAATATATGACTAATTCAGGCCAAAAATATGTGTTACCTATTTCTCTAAATAATGGGTTAATTATGGGAAATTACACTGATGTTTAATTAATTTCATCTCTCATTTTGTTTAGATCTGACAAGATGATTCCAAGGATATCCATAAGATAAGCACGTTTCCAACTGCTCTAATTTAACCTAAGAAAGTAATATTCCCTAAACCACCTTGTCTAGGTGTGAGGGAAGGAAAATAGTCTAAAATGCAACATATTTTCCTCTTCTAAATCTCTATCCACTGCATGCACACCGCCTTCACATAACATGTACTACACACAGTTGAAAACCTGTAGTCATATGCACCCACAGATGCTACCTCAACAACAACAACAACAACAACAACAAAAAACAGCCAACAAATGTTTGCCAGGTGAGCTGTGATTTCCCCTAGTGCCAGACTGTGTTGACCATCACTGTGCTTCCCTGTCTCGCACAGGCTAGGTCATTAGGAAATAAGTGCTGTGAATCAGGCTTCTTCGATATCAGGAAGTATTTAGGGGATAATCTCATTATTTCATTCATCTAGATCATGACTGTTATATAGATTTTGGAAAGCTATTAAAATTTTTGTTGTAGGAAGGATGTAAGAATAATCAAGGAATGATAAAGTAGCTTTGGACTGATTCATGAAAGGAAATTTCCGAGTATAAAGCATTTGTGTTTGTTTTATATCCACTGAAACAATAGTGAGTGAAACGGAGTTTCAGTGTGAATAGTCAAGCTATACGATAAGTTATAAAAAATTGCACTTCAACAGCCAAACATTTATCTAACTGTTCCCTATGTGAATAAGTAAAATATTTGTAAAGCCAACAACAAACACACAAATAACAAATTTCCATTGAAACTGCTTTTCTCTGATAACCACAAAAACACAGAAGTAATAACATGAGTAATGGAAAACTTTGTAAGTCCCCAAAAGATAAGGTACAGATTCATTCAACCAGGGCTTGCTTTGATAGTTGTAGGAATAAATCAAAAGCATCTACTCTAAAGTATCATTAAACTTTAATCAGATCACAGTCAGAGTGCATGAGGATTAAAACTCATTTTACCTGAATAATGTATGCTAAAATGCATATCGCCTGTGTTAAGGTAGTAATCATCACTTGGCTAATGTACTTCAGTGGACTGATGGGCACTAGTCCATTCTGAACTCAAGCACTAATATCTTGACAACAGAAGGGGAATGTTTTTTATCACTTCGGAAATGCAGCACAAGCATCTAAATGTGGGTCATCTTAGCTTCTGTTTGAGCAAGGCATTAAAATTGCACCACTCCCCAATTAATATATTCATTGCGTTACTGTTCAAACGAGCTAGATGAGTCTGAAGCAACATTCTTAGTGTTTTTTTTTTCTTGAATGTTCTTTGTCATTATCTTCTTAGATCCTTTTTTACTGGGAGCATTCCTCTCTCCAATAATTGGTGCCCTTATACTTGTCTTCCTTGGGTTAAAATTTGAACAGCCTTTTTAATTCACACTGAAGTATTAAGGGCTACTTACATCAATGTGCCATTCCTTCCTGATGCATAATTGAGGTAGAGGAGTGAATTTTCAGTCACAACTAAAGGAAGTGGTAAAAGTGAAGCATGATGGGCCTTTCTAGCGTTCCACCCCATCCCCCACCCTTGCCTGATTATTCTACCTATTACAGTAGAGTCCAGCCGTATATTCCCTTCTAAAGTAGGTTTACTATTCAGCTTCCTTTCTGAGGATAAAAAGATGTAAATATAAGAATCTTTTGAAACCTTTACCCTTTTCTTTGTCCCATGTGGATTCTGCCTTAGCAGGGAAACTACTCATGTATTCTGATATTTTGGTTTATTATTATTATTATTGCCCTTGAGAGCAATTTCAGTAATTCTTTTGCCTTCTGGAAACTGAGGAGAGATTTGATATGATACTTTGAAAAGAGGTGGAAACATCAGTGTGGATAAGATATGGGAGTGTTGACAAACAGTATAATTCGGTAATATCCAGTATTTATCTCAGGTTTTCAATGAGAAAATAATTCTTTGGTTCATAAAAGAAATTACTACTATAGGACTGAGGGATAAATTATGTTCAGGATGAGGCTCCCCTCATGTGAAATTACTGTGATAGTCTTCTAGAAGCCCCCAAATTTCCATCACTAAGTGTACTACTTGGGACTCGGCATAATACTGTGGGAAATCTGTAGTAGTGGCCGTATCTACGGATGTGTAACAACTGATCTTTGACTAGTCATACATGAAGGAGTTATTGGATTGCCCTGAACCTTAACAGATGGCTGAAAGAAGGGCTCTGTAAGACTAACAGGAGGGTGAGTCAATAATGAGCAGGAAAAAAAATAAAGAAAGCAAACATCTAAAATCACAATGGAGCAAAATGAGAAAAGTAATTACTTACTTGGGGAGAGGGGGGGTCTCAAGAAGGGGAAGGAAGACAGACTTCATGACGATTTTGTCTGTAGGGCTTCTGCCTGCATGTTACAATAAAAAGGAAAATCAGGACAGAGTACCACCCACATTCAGACAATGGTTTGCTTTATAGAAGGGATTGCATCTTATCCATCTTTCAACATCAGCACTTACTATGTGCATGACTCATGTCAGAGACACAATAAGTATTTGTCAAGTGAGTGAATGAATACATGAACACAATAATATAATTTTAATTTTAGGATTTCCTGGCATTCCATAAAGGCATTTTATGTTCTTTTCATGTAAGCAGTAACATCTCTAGATGTGCTAGATTTTTTGTTACAGTTCCACACACACACAAAAAAAATGTTTTAAAAGATGAGCAGGAGTTGGAAGTCAAAGCCAGTTGTGACTATTTATAGTGTGCTCAGAAATATTTCACAGAAATTCTTCTCAAGTGATTTTTCATTGGAAGATTAATGTCTGATGGTCAAAACATCTAGAGGGAAGGACCAAAAATGAAAAAAAAACAGGCAGAGAGACTTAGAAACTCTGAGGGAAGCCAGAGCAGTCCTGAAGAGCAGAGGAAGATTTTTAAACAAAGGTTTTTTAGATAAATAGTACATCAATCAATTTAGAAGTCATCTCCATGCATTGAACAACAAAAACAACACCACCCCCTGCTTTATAGAGCATGACTTAATGTTCTTTCAGATACATTGTTGAATTCCAAATAGCATCACTGAGAACAACATACATACAGAATAACCCAGGACAAGTACTCAAAGCATTAGATTTGCTGTCCTTATCACAGATTTCAACTAAGTATCTCACCATGAGAAAGGCAAAAGGCAATAGCTTCGTGATCCTGAGTGTTTAAATACCCAGCCTGCAATGGATGTGCTGTGTGATTCCTATTTGCCTGTAGTTTATTCGTTCAGCAAATAATTTTGAGAGTTCAGTGTGCGCAAGGTACTGCAGAAAGAGAAGTGGGAACACAACAGTCTTTGATCTCACAGTTTTCACACATGTGTGAGGGGGAGGGTGTGCAGGAGGAATAAACATATACATTAGACATAAACTACCATCTCTGTCCAGAAGGCATCCAGCCATGTACTATGAAAAATGGAGATATTTATTGAAGAACATACAAGACACAAGAAACGTTGTACATAGGACAATGACACCTCAGTCCACTTCAAAGTAGGCACCTTGAGATCTCATACAGTTCTCCCAATCGACATCAGCTGCCCAGCTATATTTTCCTGAATCTCATCGACAGTCTGAAATCTCTTCCCTTTCAAAGGTGATTTCAGTATGGGGAAAAGCCAGAAGTCGCAGGGCACCAAATCTGGGCTATAGGTGAGGTGGAGGGGTGCTGAGTTATCTGGGTGATTTGACGTTTTTCAAAAAACCTCTGTCCAAGGTGTGAGGCATGAGGAGGCATGTTGTGAAGTGATAAAGCTGCTAATCGTCAATGGCCCATAGCTGTGGCTTTCTGAATCATCTGAAACCAGCGTTCAAGCTTAATGCAAAATTTGACGCAGATTCGCTGCTCAACTCACTCAGTCACTTTGAATGTGATGGCCAGACAGTACACATGCTCACTCAATAGCATCTACCACCCCCTCTGACTAGTACAGAGAAGTCATCATTGTTTACTCATGCACATTCCAGTCCACTCTCCCTGGCTGCCAGGTTACACTGATGTCGCACAAACCATTCTTGTTATATTAATAATGGCTGGGCTTATTCCAGGCAGATCGTACACATGAGGTTTCAATAGTGCAGTGAAGAAAAATCAAGTGGGGGAAAGTTGACAGCAATTGAAGGGGGAAGGCAGAAGAGCCATTTTCTGTTTTTCAAAGGGAGGTAAAACAAACTTTCTCCATGGCAGGGATGTCGTGATCCAACTTGTAAGAAGTGAGGGAGTGATCACTGAAAATGTCCTAGAGAAGAGAATTTCAGGCAGAGGTAACTGCAAGTGAAAGGCTCTGAGGCTGCACTGGTTTTGCAGGGTTGGAAGAAGAGTAGAGTCCAGGGTGAAGAAGAGGAAGTGGGGAGAAGAAAGGGGTTTGGGAGACGTGCAGAAATGGAACAAGTCATAGGACCCTGTGCAGGTGCTCTTCTTTTAGGATTCTGAAAAATGGTGCTGGCAGTTGTTTTGGAAAATTTGCTTTCCTGCTCAAAGAAAACTGTTTCTCTACTCACAATGCTTCTGACAACAAATGTGGGGGTTTTCCACATGAAGCCGTTCTCCAATTCTCTGCAGACACAAACTGGGTGTCCTACAATTTAACTCAACTCTGACATTATCAAAACAGAGTTAGTGCAGACCCCACAGGCTAAGGGCTCAGTCCCACAAAACGGCCTCCATTACAGATTCCAGTCTCAAGTAGTGGGTCCTCAGGATGCCTACACTCTGTCTGAGCTGACTACAAATCAGGGATCTCCACAACCCTTTCCTCAGATTTGATAATTTGCTATAAATGCTCAAAAAAATTGTGGAAGCAATCTACTTATTATGTATTGGATTATTGCAAAGGATATGGTGAAAGATACTGAGGAACAGCCAGGGGAAGAGGTACATAGGGCAAAGTGGTACATAGGGCAGTCTGGAAGGGTCCTGAGGGCAGAAACTTCTGTCTCCATGGAGATGGGGTGCGCCACCCTCACACATTAGGATGTGTTTACCAATCCAAAGCTCTCCAAACCCCACAGTTTAGGGATTTTAATGGAGGCTTCATCACGTAGGCACGATTCATTATTAACTCAATCTCTGGCCCCTCCCCCCTCTTCAGAGGCTTCTAATCATGACTGGTCTTTCTAGTCACTAGCCCTCTACCAAGAGGCCACAAGTGTCACCTCATTAGAACAAAAGTTGCTCCTATCATCCAGGAAATTCCAAACAATTTTAGGAGCTCTGTGTAAGAGGCTCCTATAACCTCCAGCAGTCAGGAAATTACAAGGACCTCTGTGTCAGGAATAGGAGGCAGAGATGAAATACTCATTTCTTATTTTGTCACACTTGTCCTTGCAAAACTTCAAGAACTAAGATTCTGTGACTATCTGTCTTTGCTCACCTTCCTTTCCTTAAGTAAAGAAACACGTTAATAAGGTCATACAGAAGAGTATAGAGTCATCACGTTAAAACCAACCATTATTCAGTTCAGCTTCCTGAAACAAACCATTCTAGAATAATACCTAAGATAGTGCTCTAGAAACGTAAATACCAGTGGAGAGTAATGTTGATAGAAATGGTAGGGTAACATCAGCGTTTACCTTTAAAACAGTCCTACCCATCCCACGAAGCTTAGATCATGTCTGACACCTTACATTAATTAATTTGAGATAATAAACACTAATTATCTCTGTAATTTATTTGTTATTTCCAGATTACATGTAGCTTTACAGGAGCTCGTGATGATACTGTAAATAACCCACATGTGGCTGGGCAGCAGGATTACCTGACAAAAGCATTGGCAGATCTTGATGCAGTCCCGGGGCTATCGTAATGTCCTCTCCATCTCCGCCATCAGTTCCCTGAGAACAGGGTTTGTTCTGCACTTCTCTGCACTCCCTATGTGGCTGAACATAGCACTTTTCACAGAACAGCTATAAAATGGCTGTGGATTGATTGGTGGAGGTAGAAAAAATATACATAAAATATGTGTGTGTGTGTATATATATATATATATATATATATATATATATATATATATATATATATATATATATGGGATGACATGTAACCTACTTTCCTGATAAGTCCCACAGGAATTTGACCTCTGATTCCCAGTTACCAACACCATTTTGGTTTTGCATTTCCCTGACAATCAATTGAGGTATACAGATGTAATAATTTTCAAAGTTTATTTGGAGCTTACAAACAAGAGGAAAAGCCTAGGGAGAAATATTTCTCTGCATGTTCAATTTTTACCCTATAGGAGGGATAGAAAAATATCCATCAGTCATATTAATTTTTCATAAACCCGCAGGGCCAAAATTTGTGATATAGTTTGTGTAACATATAGTTAGTTTTTTATTGTATATAAATTCTCTAGTTTTTCAGAAACAGTGTAATATTTTCTGCTGAAAGGAAACTGTTACAGAAAAAAATTGGGTCTATCAGGAAGTAGTAACAGATATCTGTCACTCAGAGTGGTGCGCTCTCAAACTGCATGACATTTGTCATCAAACGTATTTAGGAAATTTTGTAATTAGATTCCTTCCTCAAAAATCCCAAGTACACATTAAGCAGTAAACGAAAGGAGCTGTGCAAAACCTCACGTGCTCTTCATGAGGACATCAGTAAATCGCTGTCGCAATGACTTGCCACTTCTATCCGTGCAGCTCTCTAATTTGCCAGGAATCCTTTTTCACCTGGCCCTTGAGTCAGGAATTTTGTGCTCCGTCCACAGTCAGGGTGGCAAATGTCCTGCGAAAGGCGTCACAATTTTGCTGTCTGTTGCTAGCTTCCCTGAGAGAATAAGCAGCTTTGGATATACTCATCTAGCATATTTATACTTTTTGCTGTGTGCATACATAAACACCTATGTAAATACATATGTAAATTTATGTATATATGTACACATGTGTTTATACCCACACACATTTATATTACTGAGTATGAAAACTCCAGAGTTTTTCAAAGTTGCAACAACAAAATTGGATGATGCCGCTGGGTTGTTAGAACCTTCCTTTGGAAGAGACTTTCTGGGCTAGGGGTTTCTGCATTTCTACGTCCACACAGATGTGTTTGGGGTCTGGGACGGAAAGAATCAGGGATTGCTCTGGGAAAATATTCAGTTATTTAAAACACTTTTAGCTCATTTCTTCGGAGTTTAGTGTAAGGAACTTGCCTCCCTGTGCACTCAGAGTCAATTTAGTGACACAGGGCTGATGGAGGCACCAAAAGCCAGCTGCATAATGTATTATGAGCCTCTGTCATTCCACAGGGACACAGGATTAGAGCCGAAGGGGGTAGCAGTCACATGGGACTTTGGAAATTCTGTACTTGGACTTTTAAGACCCACAGTAGGTAATTCAAATCTGTCTTTGCATAAATGGCAGGGCAGGTGGGGATGGAAATGGGTGGTGGTCAAGAACTGGCTCGACTCATTCTTCCACAACGAGAGATGTTTCTATAAGTGTGTGCATGCTGCTAGAAAGTAATGTAGACATGGAAAATAATGTATTTGCTGGCAAGGACAATTAATTTTAAGTTTTGGGTGCAAATTTCAGTAATTGCTTTATCTATGTTGGCATTAAAGCAATGAATCACCATATAGATTATCTATTTATCTTTCTACACATATATACATGCCTACACAATACATATATTTACATATACTCATATACATGTATATGTATGGATATATATTGACCTATATAAGCTTGATTAGGGAAAATATATAAAGTAGAGAGAAGCAGCACATAGACATGTGAAAGCACTATAAAATAAATAATTAATATAATTAACTTTTTAAAAAAATTTCTTTCCTTTTAAATTGAGCATTTTATTATTTTAATTTTTTATTGTTGTTCAACTACAGTTGTCCCCGTTTTCCCCCCAGCACTCTCCCCCTGCTTTACCCACCCCACTTCCCACACTCAATCCTACCCATCCGATATTGGCTTCATCCATTAATGAGCAATCTGGGGTAGGGGGAAATGGTAGGGGGTAAATGCAGACAACTGTACTTGAACAACAATAAAATAATTTTAAAAAGAAAAAGAAGTACATTTTTTAGGCTGGAGTCACTATTTACCAAATGACTGGAAAGTTGACGAATTCTCCAGTCACCTCCAGTTTTTTCATTTATTAAATGAGGATTTTACTCAATTATTTTGCCTCTGTAATGTCATCAAATGCTTCCTTTTGCCTGGCATCCTTTTCTGCTTCGTTCCTTTTGAGAACTCTCTTCCCCTAACCCAGTGCACCCAGGTTTACACACCAGGGAGGGCATGACCAGACTGATGGTAAGTTTTGTCTTCCAAGGTCCAGGCATGGCAACATGATTTCAGAAAATGAGTGTATTTGATCTTTCCTCTAAACCTCAGGAGAGAGTTAGTGCCCCTCTGCAAGAGCCAGTGCAGGGGTTTGCATAGTGTGGAGCTGCTGGGGGACATCTTTCTGTGGCTGGAGCAGAGACTAAAGGAAAAGGAACTGAACTGAAAAAGTGAGTCAGAGACCATCCTGCCGTCACTGATCCCCTCAGCCCAGGGCGTCCAGGTTGCAGCCAAAACACCGTCTTTGCTGTTCCAACCTGTGAGTGATGTCTCTGTGACTTGAATTTAAAAAACAGTGGAAAAGAGCTTGATGTTCTTTTTTGTTCCCATTATTACAAGAAAGCTTGTGACTTTTAAATGTCTTTACATTCAAGGAAAACTATGTCTGTTGATTTTGATATTTACACTTTGGAAGTTTATTTTCAATCTAACACATTTTATGGTGTGCACGGTGCCAAGAAATGAAAACAAATAAAGTCATAAAAGAAAGAAATGAAAGAAGAGTTGAAGAATCAAAATTTATTTGACATATTTGCTAAAATAATGAATATTCATTTTCTCTAAATATTGTACAACTTCCAAGATAACCTATTCTTAAAATACATTATCAAGCGATGTATAATCCTCTGTATTCTCCTACTATCAATAAAAAGTAAGAAAAAACGCTTTCCTCTTTAGAAGAAAATGGGGATTTTCATAGCCTCATCATTTTTAGAGTTAGATTGAAAATATGTAATATAGGGGAAAACATCTGTGATATTTTAAAAACTGAGACTGAACATATCACCCCATGCCTACCTATCCACCTGATTCCCCGTCACGAGGGATTAATTGGAATTTGGGTAGAAAGCAGGGTTGAGGTCAAAGGGAAGAAAGATGAGGCAAGACATCATTTCACTATTTCAGGGAATTGAAATGTTCTCCACCGTTTTTGTTATCTCAAAAGCAACCCAAACTGATACCTCTTTCTCCTGATACACATACATACACATTTCAAACTGATACACATACTTTCTCCTTTCCAGATAATTCCTCATCCTCTGGGAATATGTCTGAGAGTTGTAGTAATATTGCTATTACTGGGATGTGAAAAGGGGGATCCAATTACACATAAAAAATCATCAAGAACCAATTCTTTTCTGAAACCCTCCATTGTCTGTTCTTTTTGTGTCAGCTTACTCGACCACACTGGGCTTATCCTGTAGTGAAAAAGAAAAAGAATTAATTCCTTTTCTTATTTTGGACTAAGTCTATTTTCTAAAGACTTAACCCAAATCAGGTTGAAAATTATTCTATCTGGAAAAAAAAGAAAATTATTGTATCTGGTAAAATTAATAGACACCATAGGACAGGACAAAAAAATCTATTATTTGTGGAAAATTGCCACAGTTGTTAGTGTTAAAGAAGTAATACGGTGCATGACTGACACACAACACACTTCATTGGCTCCTTGTTTCTTTTAAATGTAAATGCCATAATAACCGTGAGACTCTTTTAATATTTACCTGGCATTTTTGCTTAGTAGTAATCTCCCACTATAAAGTAAGGATTTGCAAATTAAATGTGAAACAAACATTCTGATTTGACATTTTCATATACCTAAGAGCCAAACAAACATCATGAATTTCATAGACTTATGTTTTTAGAAGAAAGAAGGATGGAAATTAAAGTATTTTGAAACCACTGAATATATAGAGGAAGTTAAACTAGGTAAACAGACTTATTTGCTTGGACCAAAAACATCACTCGAGCTGTGAGACAAAGAGGTTACACCTCTCCCTAAAAGAGCAGGCGTTCTGTGGACGCCCCCAAAAAGGGCGTCTGTAGCAGTTCCCCCTGTGGAAAGAGCAGATAACCGTGGTGCACACTCTCCACCCTTGGGCAGGGCTGTCAGCATTTACAAAAAGAGAGCATCATAAACTGTGAACCACAATTCTAACCACATGTTCATTGTTGAGTATCTTCCACTGTTCTCAGGCATGCACCAGTAAAGCATTGTTGAGACACATGTTCAGCTACCCAAATTATTATGGTAACAAGAACATTTGCTTCCATTTCAATTTCAGAAGCAATGAAGTGTAAAATTTGCTATTATTTTCTAAAGCAGCAATTTTTCCAATATAAACTAACATATTAGGTTTAGGTGCTTACATAGGCTCTGCTTCACAGACATAATTACTAGCCTTTCCCAACAAGTTAATTTTATTATGGAAGAAATAGGACCTTTTGAAGACTCAGAAATGGTGAAGATTTAAGAATCTGCATAAGCAATTTCACATGTTTTAAATTTAAAAAACTAACAAACTGGAACAAAACTACAGTTTGAACCATAACCTATCTCTCTTATTAGGTGGACCTATGTTTGAATGTTTAGGTTGCATATCATGAACGCTTACACATTTACAATATTTATTTAACAAGTAATTATTGGCTGCTCACTATATGTTCAACACTATTCTAATTCTGCAAGAGAACAAGAGAGTTTGTGCCATTTAGAGCCTATATGATAATAGGAAGGATAGAAAATAAACAATAAAAGGCAAAAGATACTGTTTTTTAAAAAGGAGAAGGAAGGTAGAGAGTCCAGGAATGCTGAGGAGTGTTGGCTGTGGCGGGGAGCGGGGGGGAGGTGTAGGCAGAGACTGGGAATATTGTAATATTAAAATGTTGGTTGGGTGCCCTATGAAGGGGATCAGAACATGCCATTTCAAAAGATGTCCCTGCAGCATAAGGGTTATTTTAGGCTCAAGGCAATTGAAAAGCAGCAGAAGCAGGAAGATCTCTCTTCCCTCTCCTTTTCTTCCTAAAAGCAGAGCATAAATTTCCCTTTGTGAAGTTGACATACATTCTGCTTGTGAAGGTTCCTCCCTCTTCCATAAAAGAGAACAACCTTTGTGACCAGAGATGGAGACAGCACCAAGGTGAATCTGCCTAAACAAGCCTTGTCTACCATGACTTCCCCAATACATTTACTCTTCCACCATTTACTGTCTCTAGAGCCCAAGCCCCTTGCCCTTGTCTAATAGTCTTCCCACAATGTGTTACTCTTTGTTAGAAGGGGATATACAAGCTCCCTGTCTGACCACCTATTTGAGTTTTCACTTCTTTCTGTGAAGCCCTAGTGTATTTGAGAATATTAACATCAAAAGAATCTCTATACATATAATTTTCTCCTGTTAATCTAGCTTTTTGGTCTCATTCATAGCACTCCAGATCCAGAACATACAGGGGTAGAGGATAGGTTTTTTCCGTCCCCTACACTGCATCAAGAATAGGATTTTTGAATACAGACGTGAAGATGGTGAGGGAATAAGCCACAGAGAAATCAAGGGAAATCACACTGGAGGCTGAGGGAGCAGGTAGTGCAAATGAACAGATACTACAGGAGTTAGGGGTGGTGATGAGGTAGTTCATGCAGACAAATGTAAAAATGTTGGCTTTCAGTCAGAGTGAATGGGGAGCCATTGCAAGATCCTAGGATGGGAGAGACAATTTCATGGTTTATGCTCCTAGGGCATCCTGGATGCTGTATGAGAACAGAGTATGAAAAGACAAGAGTAGAAGCCATGAGACCAAGTATTAATAACTTGGCTATATCATTTGAGGCATCTTACACTTGATTTTCTAAACCCTGAGAAGTTTTAATAATATTTAGAAAGATCTGAGAATAGGTATACTTAAGGTATCTATATGTCTGAAACCGACAAAATATATAACTCACATTTTTAATATTTTCATATAATTTTGATATATAATGTGTCATTGAACTTGTCTCTTTAATTTTCCTGAAACTGAGCTCATTTATTATTTTATTTATTTCCATGCAAGTGGAGAATAATATCTTTTGTTGGTAGAAGCATGAACATAAGCTTAAAAATCATACTTTTGCCCTGGCTGGTGTGG
>VMDR010022108.1:0-16411 GCA_007922815.1 Macrotus californicus
CTAGGGCTTGCATTTCAAACCAAAGCTAATCTTTGACAAAATCAGTAAAACTGATGAAACCCTAAAGACAGACTGATCACAAGAAAAGAAAGAGTACAAGTCATCAATGACAGGGACAAGTGAGGTGCCATCACTGCAGATTTACACACGGCAAAAGGACAATAAGAGAATATTATGGATAACTAATAATATGGACACTAACACATTGCAATATTTTTCCACTTGTCTGGATATTTATGTGATCATGTGTATATGTGTGTCAGAGTAAAGAAGACTCTTCAAGATTTTAAGCAAGGGAGAAAACCATGTTTTAGTACATAAAAAGGTAAGTAAAATGCAAAAAACATTGGAGAAAATATTTGCAATAAAATGACAACCTACAGAGTTAATCCTAATATGTAAATAGTTTAGAATTGACATAAAATAATAAACAGTCCTATTAGGGAAAAAAATAATAACTTCAAAAGGACAATTTTAAAATGCCCAATAAAAATGCATGTGTATATATACAAATATACATAATAATCAAGTTCACTGTTAAATATGCATAAAATATTAAGATATTAGATGGAATATTCAGCGGTCACCTCCAAACGATTCTCCCTAAGGGAAATATCTAGTGCTGGGAAGGTTGTAGGTTAACATACTCATGCATGCAGTAGACGTCAGTCTAGTGGGTTAGATCAAGATGGCATTATGCATCTCATAGTGTGTGTCACACCTTTTAAAGACAGAAGTCCTTAGACACTTGACAAAGAATTCCTCTTCTTACATATATGTAGAAAATTGGTTATCACAGCATTAATTTCATGAAATATTTGTCATCAAACTGACCAATACTAAGGAATTGAATTAATTACAGTATACATATGCACTGATAGGCGAATGTTAGAAATAATTCTATAGAATGTGTAATAAAAAAAAACTTCTCAATGTATGTTATGAATTAAAAAATACAGACAAAACAGCATATACCATATAATCTCAGGTTTTTGAAAAATTATTTGAAGACAATAGAAATGTTAAGATAATGCTTATTTCTAGCTAATACTTTAGGTAAGTTTCATGCAATTGTGTGGATTTTTTATTATGCAAATTTATATAATGAACATTTATTAATTTTAGGCACATTATAAAAACAATAAAAGCTATTTTCCTAATAAAAATATTTGCTTAGCATTCTTCTTGCTTGCTTATTCTTTGTTTACTGGTTGGATGATAGTAGATGATGTGTTTTTAATTTAATGTAATAAAATGTACATGCCTTGGGGCATTTCATTTTATGATTTTTCACCCAGGGGGCCATTATTTCCTTGTTAAGTGTCTGCTCTTAGAAAGAGCAGTCAGCAGATATACTGAAAAATGCCTTCCCTAAGTAAACAGAACAAGAGCACGGAAAGCAGCCACTGGGCAGAAAGGCTCATTTGGGGAATTCTGCTCTTAAGTCTCTAGGTTCTCATTCAAAGATGTGGTGCAACATTTTTATAATGGAATCCAAGTAGTATAAATAATCATTCTGTCTCCCCAAAGGGAACAGCGTCATTTCTTCCCACTATCCAGATTCCTGCAGCATAGTGATAAAAAAATTCAAAGAAGAATCCACGTTGACTGCATCTCACTGCTTGACTGCTGGCTGTGCGGATGAGCAACTGGGCCACAGCAGACTGGCCAAGGGAACTCTCTGACCCTCGGTCTTCTCATCTGGAAATCCGCAAGCATACTGGTTCTTCATTTACAGAGTTTTATGAAGATTAAAATTAAAATGTTCAAAGTACCAGGCTTTCTATTATGTTTTATCGTGGTAGGGCTCATGTTAATGGCATTTTTCAGAAAGCCTGAAGCCATATACAGCCATGTATTGTTTTTGATAATGACACGGTGGGCTCTTGTGGTCCAGCTGCATCCTATTCATGTATATGTAAATCTATGAGGCTACTTTCCTCTTGTGCCACGCGGAGATACAGTCTCATGACTTAAAAGCCATTGTATGTGGTGTTAACATGAGACTGTGATTTTGCTTTACAGTCCAATATATCTCCTGAGAGGCTTCTCAATTAGCCATTACATTAGTGGTTTAGATTGGGCATTTCTTAATATGTTCACAAAACAAATCTTAGAGTGGCACATAATGGCACTGCCCCAGGAAAAACCTTTGATTGATATTTCCATTGCACTGACTTTCTCTTATTTAACTCAATAACTTTCTGTTTATATGGATTTAGTTTCGTGACAGGAAATTAAATTTCAAAAATATGGAGACAAACCTGTCAGGCAAAAAAAAACCCCACATATGTGCATACTTAATCCTGCTTGGTTCTCAAGATCAGATTCGACCATGAACACTTGACAGGACAGATTTGCCCTAGCATTTCAACAGAACACACAGGAGCTCTTACACATCCCATCTAATGTCCTGAGTGGTCGGCACAGCCTGCAAAAGGACAAAACCACTGGTTGACCGTAAGCCATGAAGCACCTTTCTCTTTGTGATAATTCGTGAGTGTGAGCTTGTTTGATAGGGCCTTGTTGAAATGCTCATGCTGTTCTGCTTGCAGTGAGAACATACATCAGCATTGACAGCCAACTAGCCCGTGACACTCGGTGTGGAGAGTTGCACACCAGCGCTTGTCCCGGAAGTGGGAAACAAAATGTGTTTCACGGGGCAGAGTCATGAAGGGCAGACCCCTGGACCCAAACATTCTTTAAAGATCACTGTTTTAATTCTTTCGTTATCTAATTTTTCTTTTTTAAACTGAATTTATTGGGGTTACATTGGTTAATAATTGAAGTTGTATAGGTTCCAGGTGTACATCATCTGTATATTGTACTGTGTGTCCACCACTCCAAATCATATCTCTTTTCATCACCACTTATCCCCCTTTACCTTTTCCTGCTCCCCCCGCCCCCCCACAAGCATTTCTCCCTGGCAATGAGCAGACTGTTGTCTGTCTATGAGGGTTTTTTTTGTTTTTTGTTTAATCCCTCCCCCTTTTTCACTGAGTACTCCTAGCTCATCCCCTCTCACAGCTGTGCATCTGTTTCTATTTTGTTTACTAGTTGTTTTGTTCATTAGATTCCACATATAAGTGAAATCTTTCCGTCTTTCTCTGCCTGACTTGTTTCACTTAGCATCACACCCTCCAGGTCCATCCACGCTGTTGCAAAAGGTAAGATTTCCTTCTTTTCGGAGGCTGAGTAGTAGTGCTCCATTCTGAATAGCCAAGGTTTGGAAGGAGCCCAAGTGCTCAGCAGTAGATGAATGGATTAAAAAAAGGGATCACTTTCTTACGTCCACTTGTTTATTCCCTCATTGACAACAATCAGCACCTACTAAGTGTCAGACACTATATAGGGCTTTCTTAGGAACATAGAATAAAGAATTAACTCTCTTTTCAAAAGGATGCTTGTCTTTATTTACTTATGCTTTGCCTAATGACTCCAAATGTCTTACGAGAACTTTGCTTAGCCTAAACACAATTTTACCTGCCTCACTGCACAGAAAAGAAAGACTGAAAAGAGCAGGTTAAAAGGAATATAAGAAGCAATTTCCTACAATTCCTCCACTAAGAATAAATACTACATAGATAGATGATAGGCATTTGTATTAGTAAAGGTGGTTTTTTTTTGTACCTTTCACCGTCCAATCAGAACTGAGCCTACCTACACATGAATAAAGATTCCATGGGGAAGAGTTTTGACAATCTGGACTGCAGATACTATTGACAAGCAATTCCCTCAAACTCCAGGAGCTTCCTCTAGTCTGAAGGACATCTGTTTGATTCAGACTTAGCACACAAACCACAACTCCGTTAAGAGGGTTGCAGAACTGCTAACATTGAAAACAATCTGGTACATGAACAAGGGTACCTCTTGTTTTGAAAGAGAGTTGGTAATTTATTCTGCTTTAGAGGCATGTCTTGGGACATGTAGTTTGTGATACACAGGCCCAGACTGGGAAGGAAATTTTGAAAGACAAGCCAATCCTATTATATCTTGCAAACCAAGTATTGTTTGTTTTTTTTGTTTTGCTTCATTTAGTTTTTTTCTTAGTTTAATCTTTTCCCTCCTTTTTCCAAGGCTTTTAGGGTAAAAACAGGAGACTGTTGTGGATTCAAATGCTGAGGAGAGGAAGATAATGAACACAAAAAAGAATAACTATAAAGACTCCCAGCTGACATCCACACCAACTGTGAGAGAATCTACCATCGTCC
Organism: Macrotus californicus; assembly: GCA_007922815.1. Lineage (NCBI taxonomy): Eukaryota > Metazoa > Chordata > Mammalia > Chiroptera > Phyllostomidae > Macrotus > Macrotus californicus. The sequence continues at coordinate 4,212 of VMDR010022108.1, forward strand.
CTTATGGTTTTTCACAGTATTGCATCACTTTAAGAGTTACTGTCTTGCAGGTGGAAGAGGGAAAATGGGGATAAATGGTGGCAGAGGAGACTAGACTTTGTGTGGTGATCACACAATGCAGTGTGCAGATGATGCATTATCGAATTATACACTTGAAACCTGTGTGATTTTAATTGACCACGTCACCCCAATAAATTAGATACAAATATTTTTTAATAAAAGAGTCACATTGTCTCTACTTTTTAGCTTCCATTGTGCTTTTGATGTGGGTAAAAGCAATTGCTAAACCACATGCTTTTCTTTTTACTGTTCCTCACCATTTTAACAGCCTATATGAAATGCCAAACCACCACTAATTGAAAATTGATTTCGGAATCAATTAAACAGCCAGCTAAGTTGAGAAGAACACATGAAGAAGTTTCATCAGCTGCCTCTGTCCCCAGTGGAAGTCTGTTAAATTTCTCTTGACCGGTGACTAAATTATAGTTCTCAGCTCTCTCATTATCCAAAGAACAATTACCAAATTTCACTATTGAACATTGAGAAACAATTTTGCTGGGTGGATTTTAATTCCAGGGTTACCACAAAGTAAAATTAATTATATTTTTGAAAGAATAATGTGCATCAAATTATGATTATGACAAAAGGAAAATATTTAAGTATGCCTTAACCTTTCCATTGCTAACCCTATGAATTTCATGATTTTGAGATGTCAGACTAAATGGTTCACCTAACAATCCTGTGTGAGCTCTGCCTTTCCAGTTTAACAGATCTGAAAAATGAGGGCAATAACGTCACTCAGGCTCAAATCAAGCAAGGTTCATCTCCTACTGCTGTACCAGACTTCCAACGACAGTGTTTATCCTTTGTTGAAAATTACTGTTTCCATACTCTGTACTAAGTGTTTTATGCCCAATATCTCATTTAATGTTCACATAAACTCTGTGATGTAGTTGCAATTATTTCCCATTATTTTCTAGATGATAAACCTGAAGCTTAGAGAAGGAAATTAATATCCCCAAGGTCACATAGCTAGTGAAGGGTGGAGCAGTATCTTAACCAGCCTCTGACTCTGCATCCTTCATTCTCATCCACTAGGCTGTGCCATTGCCACTATTTTATCTGTGTTTGAAATAGAGTTCATACAGATTGTTATTAATAATAGAATGGGCATATGGACACCAAGAAGCAATAAGAGAGGAAAAGTGAATGATAGCACATGAGTACTGCAGTTCAGCCTTGAGAGAGACATACAAAAGTGAAATCAAATTCCCCAGAGTGCTGGGACTCCTCTCTGTTAGGACGGAGGTACATGTGGCTGAAGGGTTCGGCAGAACAAGGTCCTGCGTTTTCCGATAAGCTCTACTCTGCTTCTTTCTGTTGTTTACATGGGAGACATCATAGACATACAGGGCTATGTAGAGCAGAGAGAGAAAGAGCAGTGAGGAATTAGGATAGCTCTTATCCACTCACCTTCTTCCACAACAACAAAAGATTTCCCTTTTGGTCCAGCCTGTCAATGAAGCATAAAAAGAGCTTTTTCTATAAAAGCATCATAGGTTTTATATAGTCTGTCTGGAAAAAGTCCTGCCATTGTTAACATACTGAGGACAGTTTGCGCAATGTCAATATAACCTGACAGCCAAGCAGAGTAGGCTGAAATGAGCATGACAATGACGGCTTCACTGTATGAGTCAGTGAGGTCAGTAGACACCATTGGGTGAGCATGTGCACTGTGTGGCCGTTTCATTGAAAATGACTGAGTGAGTAGAGCAACACATCTGCATCACATTTTGTGTTCAATATTTGGTGGAAACTATTCAGATGATTCAGAAGGCTGCCACTAAGGGCAACTGGTGACTGGCAGCTTCATCACAACATGATGCTCAGGCATCACGTCTCATGCAGAGTTTTTGGCAAAACATCAAATTACCCAGGTGACTCAGCCCCTCTACAGCCCAGATCTGGCACACTGTGACTTCTGGCTTTTCCCAAAACCAAAATCACCTTTGAAAGGGAAGAGATTTCAGACAGTCAATGAGATTCAGGAAAATATGACAGAGCAGCTGATAGTGATTGGGAGAACTGCGTGAGGTTCCAAGGTGCCTACTTTGAAGGGGACTGAGATGTCATTGTTCTGTGTACAATGTTTCTAGTATCTTGTATCTTCTTCAGTAAATGTCTCTATTTTTCATGGTGTATGGATGGATACTTTCTGGACAGACTTATATATGTTCATATGTTATTTCACATATGCATATTCTGCAGTACCAAACTTTTAAATACAAACACACTCACAATAAATAAATAATCAGGATGTATTCTGAATATCCAAGAGTGTGCAATACTGGACTGAGGTTTTTGCTTCTTCCCCAAAGTTTTGATAATGTGGAGTCACAGCATTCACTAATGGCAAAGAAGAAGGCAGAGAATCCATGAGCATATACACTGCTGCCAGATGTGAAGAAGGAAGGGAGGGAGGAAGGAAAGGAGAGAAGAAGGGAAGAACCTTCTGGAAAACAGCTCCCTGGTACCTTGAAATGATTCCATTTCCAGGAAGATGCCTAGGCTGCAAGTACCTTCATCTAGAAAGATTTCTTAATGGCCTGGCTTCCTCCTAGAAGGTCATATTACGTGTGTATACCCAATTGTTTAGAAATACATTGAGCACAATCCACTAATGGGAAATCCTCTTGCCAAGGTTTCTGAAATACAATAATATCATGAGCTTATCTTTCTTTTAACCGCAATGAGATACCACTTCACATCAGTCAGAAAGGCCATCATTAATAAATCAACAATGAATAAGTGCTGGTGAGGTTGTGGAGAAAAGGGAACCCTAGTGCACTGTTGGTGGGAATGCAGACTAGTGCGGTCACTGTGGAAAACAGTATAGGATTCCCTCAGAAAACTAAAGATGGAACTGCCTTTCAATCCAGCAGTCCCACTATTGGGACTATATCCTAAGAATCTTGAGTCACCAATTCAAAAGAATCTATGCACCCCAATGTTCATAGCAGTGTTATTTATAATAGCCAAGTGCTAGAAACAGCCTAAGTGCCCAACAGCAAATAAGTGGATCAAAATACTGTGGTATATTTACACAATGGAATATTATGCAGCAAAAAGAAAGAGGGAAATCCTACCCTTCACAACAGAATGGATGGGACTAGAGAGCATTATGCTAAGTGAAGTAAGCCAGGCAGTGAAAGATAAATACCATACGATCTCACCTATAAGTGGAATCTAATCATCAAAACAAACAAATGAGCAAAATAAAACCAGAGACTTGGAAATAAAGAACAAACTGACAGTGACCAGAGGGGAGGGGTAAGGGGGATAATGGGGAAAAGAAGGGGAGAGGGCAAGCAAAGGAGCATGAATCGAGGACTGACAATAGAGGGGGGAAATGACTGTGGGAGTCAGAGGGTGGGGTAGGAATGAGCAATGGGGAGAAAGATGGGACAACTGTAACTGAACAACAATAAATAAATTTTAAAAAGAGAAAAAATAAAGCTATTGGAATTTCCTTGTTAAAAAAATAAAAATAAAAAATGAAGGTGTCCATCTCTCTGATGCTTAATTAGATACAGTAGAGACAGGGACACCCTAATTTCCTAGAAGAATTTAATATGGGGTAGAAAAGAAATGCCAGCCATCTGATCATTCAAAAGGGACAGAGGATAAGGCTTCCTTTCCTCATCCTCACTCTCAAGAGTCTGTGAATCTCTGCTCAACTGAAAGTGTCCATTGTTCAGCCCATAACTCTGTGCCTGTGGAACGCAGCATTATTGAATGCTTTGACTGCGGTCTTTAGAAACCAGACAAAGTTAAGTTCAAATAGCAGCCTTGTCAATGATTCTACTTTGAAATAACAGGCAAGCCATATCACTGAGCCTCACTTTCCAAAACTGTTAAGTGGACATAATTACTGATGTTCCAAAGTCAGTGTTAGTGCATAAATGGCACACAGTGCAGGGCCCGAGCCATAAAAAACCTCATCAAATGCTTTTTCCTTCTGCTTCACTCACATTTTACCTCTTTTTGCAAAAGACTATGTGTTTGTCAGTGGCTGTACTGCTATATTCCCATTGATTTGGTCAGTGTAGATTTTGAATTATACTCAAGTTATGTCTCATGTCGCATTCTGGATCAAATAGAACACGTGATGTTGTGGAATCAAAGCTTCATGGGCTGTGTGGTGACTAAGACAGACCTGAGGTTTCCCTCAGGTTGACTAAACTTTAGAAGACAAACTTATTCCTGCCTTTAAGCCCCTCACCTTTCTTTTTTGCTTCTTTTCTAGAGCATTGACTTTAAAAACTTGTGATTGCAAATCCATTCCTCTTCCCCTTTGAGATATAAATCTTTTTAGAAAGTTTCTCGCCAGTTTTACAACCCAGGAAGGTCTTTCTCAAGGACTTGGGGACCATTTCTTTAAAATGGAATTATCAAGGAAGTTAGCGCCCCTGTCTCCCAGCTTGGTGGGAGGGGAAAAGCCTAACTTGCTCCCAAGTTGTTAAACTACCTCCCGTCATGAAGATACGAGGAAAATGAGGAATTTACTCTTCCTCTGAGAAAGGCTAATTAGCAAACACAGATGGTCTGTCATTCCCTCTGGAGCTGGGTATTCAGACTTGGTCCGTGTTCTTTCCCCTTTTGTTAGCAATCAGATTAAAATAAAATCAACCTCATGTCTACTGATTTTGACTGATATTTTCTTTAACAATGGATACATAATTTTTCGCACATTGACATTAGTTGTGAATGAATATGCTCCCATAATGATTTATTCATATCTGTTAACTTAGAGATTCTTGAACAACAAGACTATAAATATAATATTGAAGGACGAGTACAAGGTATAAATAATCAATAAATATGTCATTGATTTAATGTATCAATGGGTTGAAAAATGAATCAATAAATGTTAAGTAAATACAGAGAATTTGGAGATAGTATGAGTCTTCTCCTCATAAACCAATCTTCTCCCTTTCTCTCTCACTCCCTTTGCCTCTATCTCTCTTTTAAATTCTCTTTCCATGCATTTATTTCCAAAGCCATCTGTAAAGGCAATTTTTTTAAAGATTTTATTTATTCATTTTTAGAGAGAGGAGACGAGAGGGAGAGAAATATCAAAGTGTGGTTGCCTCTCATGCTCCTTGTACTAGGGGACCTGGGCCGCAACCCAGGCATGTGCCCTTACTGGGAATCGAACCGGCGACCCTTTGGTTCACAGCCCGCGCTCAATCTACTGAGCCACACCAGCCAGGGCTGTAAAGGGTATTTTAAAATAAACAAACATGTGTAGTACATTGACAAACAATTCAGTAATACATATATTTTAAAATAGATATTACAGCATGGCCAGGTGGCTCAGTTTGTTGGAGCGTTGTCCCATATATCAAAAGGTTATGGGTTCGAACCTCGGTCGGGGTGTACACTAGAGACAACTTATCGATATTTCTCTCTCACATCAATGTCTCTCTCTCTCTCTCTCTCCACTCCTCTGCCTCTAAAATCAATAAATACATAAAGATATCCCTGGGTAAGGATAAAAAATAGATGCTATTTAATATTCAGCTCACTCCGTGTTCAGCAGCGAAAGCAGGATCTGCTCTATTGTTTTTGACAGTGATGTAAAGTTTCTTTCCCCTTCCTTTAACTCATTTCCCACGGAAGTGCTGATCTTCATCCAAAAGAAGAGTTCAGTTCTGCTTACTAAGCATGGCTATCAACAGCCACCTTTGATATGTCTGTTCGCCCAATTGCTTTCAGCTATAATACTGTCATAAATACTTCCCAACACACTTTTCTCCCTGAGAAGCTATGTATTAATAATTAGTGAGTTACCCCTGTTCCATCTGTCACATCAGATTCATTATTTTTATAACAGGAATCTACCAATAGACTGTGCAAGAATTACAGTGGTATTGTTGTTTTAAAATATGACTCTCAGCTAAATCCTTCACTAAGCAGGTAGGGCTGTATCTAATGTCTGCGAGATGCTATTGCTTAAAAAAATGGAGATAGAAATCAATGCCTGTTTGTTCAACAACAGGGCGAAAGAAAAGAGAACACGTTTGCAAACAGCAGGTGAGACTTTCAATTTGAAAAGCAATCAGAGTTATCAGTTGTCTCCCTCCCAGGGCAGAGCTCATAGCCACATACCAAGAGAGGGGAGGAGATCTAAATGCAGCTCTTCTTTATTTTGAGATTTATGCATTTACAAAGACATTCCTGACAACCCTACTTACGTTCTGATTCTGAAAGCTTATGCAGTGGGGCCCGGCTTTGATTCTTAGCAGTCTGTCTGGACTCGGTACCTCCTTCTCCTTCTCAATAAACCTCATCACATTTCAGATTTACTTTAAAATAAAGAAGTGCAACTTTAAAAATATGGCATATACTGGCCATTTAAAAAGGCTCTGAAATTCCATAAACATTCACAGGGTCCCTATTCTTTGTCAGGTACTGTAACTGGCATTGTGGATGCAGCGGTTTTGCTCGTGAGGAATGTCAACAGTGTATTTTCAGAAGTAAAACTTGAATGTGAATTAAATACAGAAAAATATAATGCTATCTAATGTGAACACACAATACAATATACAGATGATGCATTGTAGAACTGTACACCGGAAACATCTATAATTTTACTCAGCAATATCCCCCCCAATGAATTCAATTTAGAAAAAACAGCAAAACAACAGGCCCAAAACAGACTCACATTACCAAACTGAGATGTAACTTAATTATAGTTTTGGCTCTCCCGAAATGAAATCTTAAACTGATCCCTCAGGAAGTCCCCGATCAGCACCAGTCAGGTCGTCTGCCTGACAGACCCCCAGCCATTCCCTAATGAAAACTCACTCCCAATAATCAAAGCTGTCTAGTATAACTTTCTTATTTTCACTCTCCTCTGCCTATAAAAGTCCTTCATTTGTACAGCTCCTCAAAACTGTCTGCCTGCGAGACTGGATGCTGCCCAATTGACATTATTTTTTTGTTCAAATAAACCCTTCAGTTTTTAACTTGCCTCCGTGTATCTAGTAATACTGTTAAACTAGAGTCTATGAAAGCAAAGACAGGCTGAACTTCACTGAGCACAGGATTCACCCTTCACGGTGACACAGGACTTACCCAGGCAGCACGGAAGCCATGAGTTAACTTAGGGAATGGATGCGGGAGAGCTGGCTGTGTTTGCGCAAGCCCTTCCAAACTACAAGAAAATATCTGGGTGGCCTCAGAATAAAATGTGTGAATTGGACATTGATCTCCTTCCTGCAGCAATGTGAGAACATGATTTTCAACTCTATTTGCCCAAGGCAGCCTCTGGTTTCTGCTGCTAAAAAGAGGCAACCTTTATGATTTCAAACCAGGAATTCTGACAGTGATTCCTGTTGTTCCTGCATATGGAACAGCATTCTAGCACTGCATAGCTACATGTTCCTGTCTAATAAACATTGGTCAACAGGATTTATTCTAAAAACCACTCCCCTATTCCTTATCTGTACTTTCAGTGTCATATGGAGCGTGAGCACTTTCCAGTATGAATGGAACATAAATATGCTGTTTGCCATGGAAACAACATAAATGCACACACTCTTCTTTCTAGATAGATTATGATAGAAACTAAATGCAAAGTGAACAGAAAGGGAAGATGAGATTTCAGGTCTTTGATAGCTTGCACAGTGTATCTGTGGGGGGTCCTGGCAGGCAACAGAAGGCACAGTAAAATGGAGGTAACTGGAAAGAGTTTAATAAAGGCAATATTTATACAGATGTGGGCATAGTTAGAGAAAAGCAACTGGAGTTGGGGTCAGCCATGGGGAAGAGGAAGAAAAGGGGAGGAAATGACCACATCTAGACCTGAGAGGGCAAGGAACGAGGGGAATACAGATCCTATTCTCACTCTTCTACTTTCCTTGAGATTCTGCTGCTATCTTCCCTTGACTGAGCCTAACATGCAGGCCGAGGTAAGGAGTTAATTGATGCCGTGCAGACAAATGAGCTGGCCAGGATCAGAGTGGGTGGAGAAGATTAGGTCTGGGGTGGTGGTGGGGGCAGGGGTGGTGCAAACAGAAAATGTCCAGAACAGTCCACCCCTTTGACCTTCAGTATCCACTCATGTCTTTTGTTGACCTATGAGGGTACCCAAAAGTCTCAAAATTTACTGTATTATTACAAAATGGTGTCAATTCATACTTCCAGTGAAAAAAATTTCATTATTAGTACCTTGTAAAAAATTGAGCTAGGAAACAAAACCATTAACCTAAAATATAGCTATAATAGTCCCTACTTCCATATCTGTCCTGTATCATTTCCCAGAACTTAATTAGATGATAAGGCTTCTTTCAACAGCCACTCATTCCATGTCTTCTAACTCTCAGACAGCATCCATGCTAGATGGGTTCTTTACTAAATTTTCAATATTGTTGTCCTAGTCTGTTCAAGCTGTTTTTTTAAAAAAAATGCCAGAGATGGAGTGGCTTATAAACAACAGATCTTATTTCTCACAGTTCTGGAGGCTAAGAAGTCCAAGATCAAGGTTTTGGCAGATTCTGTGTCAGCTGAGGACCCACTTCCTGGTTCACAGAGGGTGACTTCCTGCTGTGTCCTCACATGGTAGAAGGGAAAAAGGATCTCTCTGGCATCTCTTTTATAAGGGCAATAATCTCATTCATGAGTGGTCTGCCTTCCATGTTGTTGCCCACATTTTTTAGGGAAAAATCAGGATGTATACTATTCATGGGTATAATGATTACATACCATGGGTATAATAATGGGTATAATAATCATGTATATGATGCACACAAAAATGTGGTGTGCATCACACATGACAAAATATGGTAGGTCTCAAGTTATCAATTTTGGGGACACAAACATGCATGTCATAGCAACTTTGGAGTCCTTGGTTCTAGGAATCTAGATCACTATGATTTTCCAGTGTCTAAAACTAACAGACAAGGATGTAAGAGACAATCCAGTATTTCCCTAAGGTTTCAGACATAGTCTTTGCTCTCATCTTATGAAGGTAACCCAAGTTCTCCTAGGTACTCAAATAAATCACCTGACTCCAATATCTCTGAAGAGTCTGAAAAGGCCAAGAAAGAGTCTAAAGGCCAGGTCTTAGCTCCTAAGTTAGCAGAACTATGTGGTGAAGTGTTAGCATTTTTATCTTGAAACTAAGATTTCTGGCCCACGCCGGCCAACTTTGTTGGGATAGAAAGCAATTTTGTTGACTTATAGGTGTAGTTGGGATGGTGTCAATGTCATCTACAACAGATGATTCCTGAACTAAGCAGTCACATTTAGATGTTTCCATATGATGACTCTTGATTGAAAACCTATATCCCATCCTATAGGATAGCACTCCAATCTCACAAAGTATTGCCTCTAAGATGGTGCCTCAATGGATCATTCAACAGACCATTTTACTATTCTGTGAGGCTGGCCCTTTTTGGATTACAAGGTATATGGGATCATCAGTGACTTTTGTGTGCACGACTCTTTTGCTCCACTTCCTTTGCCATAAAATGAGTGCCCTGGTGGTCAGCAATATTTCCCTGTGATGAATAATGCATTCTGAAAATCCACACGTGATGGTGTCAGCAGAGCTATACTATGAGTAGAGAAAGCAAGTCTGTACCTGGAGAGGAGGGGTTGGTCCCAATGAGAACCAATAGATGAGAAGGAATGATTGCAATCTAGGGCAGTGCACTGGCTTTTGATTTTAACGTGGTTTAATGTGGACTTAATCTCATCAGTCACTAAGTACAGTGAGCTGTTAGCCATATTGGAGGTCAATTTCTTTTAATGTGTTTCAGCAAACACTGACTGAGTTCCCACTCTCAAAAAGACACTGAAGGATATTGATGAAACAAAGACAAAAGAAGATTCCCTATCATCAAATAACTGCCTACTAGAGTTAGAAAGACTCCAGAGAGAACTATTTCAAAAGCAATTTAAACATAATAAAATGATAGCGAGGGCAGGTAACCAAGACCTAATCATTATAGTATCCTTGCGTCTGAGCTATGGGGCAGAAGGACCTTCTTAAAGGGAGCATTAATAAAGAGCAAATGTGATATCACTTCAAGGCAAATTAGAAAAAAATATATAGGTAAAAACTGAGACTCTTACTCCTATTTGAGTCCTTCAGTACAGCAGCCTGTCCCAAAAGTTGTGGCTATGGATCTTAAAACAATGATGGGGTCAATGCAAAGCAAGAACAAATTAAGGCCTTTGAGGGTTTTTGTTGTTGTTGTTCATAACTAATCAAGTTGATCGTGGGCAAGGGAGACTGAACTTTCTATGTAACTTTGTAGATATATGGGAATTTAAGTGTTTTCCTTTGGTGGATTTTGATCTGTTATTTGCTTTGTAGATAGTACAGAGAAACATACAATGGCAATGATATCAATGCCTACAGAAAAATGCAGTGGCTAAGAGACTTGAATCCTGGCTCTGTCACTTACCAGCTGTGATCAGGTCATTTAGTCTCCTCTCTGCCTTAGCTTCTCATCTGAAAAGGGGATAATTGCAGTACCTGCATCACAGGGTGCTTCTGAGAATGTGTTATGTTCTTCAAATAAACCACATAGAAATTCCCCAGGGCATAAGCATTCAATAAATGTTTATTAAAACTTTAAGAATTTTAAAGCCCTTTTATTTACTGCCTGGTACTTGGTGACAACTCGATATATATTACTTATAATAATATACATTATTCTTAATAGCATTTTAAATAATAATGAATATTATTTTTACCTCACCACTGTCTATGATGCCCACTACAATAAGTAAGTATCCAATAAATAACAAACACAGATCACAAAAAATTGAAATTACTAGTGGCCTGATTTTTTTGAACAAACCAATACCTTTCAAAATAAACTCTGGGTATATCGTTAATTATTCTACAAATGACATAGAAAAGAAAAGGAAATAAAAACAAAGACATTTTGTGTGGTAAGAAAAAGGTGAAAATTCTCATGCAAAAATGGTCTGAATTGATCAGGAGGAATAATGGAGTAGAGAGTCCTTTTAAAAAGCAAAATCAATACTGTGATGGAAAAAAAGACTATAGCTCATTTTAAAGTGAGAGAATGGACAGAAAAAAACAAACAAGAACTTATGTGACAGTATTAGAAAACAAATTGAGACTTGTCAAAGGTAAAAAATATCAGCAATTGAACTTGTAACAATGGCTTCCCGTTTTTCCCCCATACATTTTAGTTTAGAGTAAAACAGCAATAGGAAGTCAGCAGAATGCCGAAAACAGGGTGAGAAGACTCAGGAAATAATGTCAGGGATGTAAAAGCCAGACATGGTAAGTGAGGTTTCTTTGATGCCAGATTATCCAGTTTCAGTTTCAGTGATTGATCTTGACTTTCTGGAAATCAATATCTTTTTTGTTTGCCGTCTGATTACTGCAAGCCATGTGCATGCAAGCATACACATGCATACATGCATGCACACCCCTTTGGATAGACCATAAAATCTAATTCCCTTGATAGGAGGAGCCGTAATAGAGATCTGGAAAACCACTCGGTGGACAACAGGGCTCCGAGGAGAACAGCAAGCTGCCTCCCCTGAGGGAAAGCAGCCACTCTGGGGATCATCAGGAGACTTTACCTTGGCTATGGGATTGATGGCTGTGGGCCTGGGGAAACTGTCCGTGTTTCAGAGGTGTGACATGTTATACTAACCTGTGAAATTGTGAGTGGTGGCAAGTGGAAGCACATAATTTTGGCAGTGGTGTGGGGTTCGAGGATGGAAAGATCTGCAGTGGAATACTGATCACGTCACACAGGCACACACAAACATGACAACATAGATGGACTGTCGGGGCATCATGCTATGTGAAATAAGTCTGAAAGGGAAAGACTAATACTGCATGATATGACGTAAATGTACATTCTAAAACAGGGTGAATGCTTGGAAACAGAAAGTAGAACCGTAGTAGCCAGGGGCTGAGGAGTGAGGAAAATGGGAAGACGTTGTTCAAAGGGTACAAACTCCCCATTATGAGATAAATGCTCCTGAGTTCTGGGAGTCTATTATACAGCGTGTTCATTGTAGTAACCAAAGCTGTATTACATACTTGAAAACTGCTAAGAGAGTAGATCTCAAATGTTTTCACTAAAGATGATAAGTATGTAAGGTGATGAAAATGTTAACTAACTCTACTGAGAAAA
>VMDR010022109.1:0-16413 GCA_007922815.1 Macrotus californicus
TGTACATCTGTTGGTTTACAGACAGAAGTTAAGCAAATGAATACATGAGATGAAATTTATGGGAAATTGGTAAGCAACTATCATGAAACAATGAAATTAACTACTGGTCATATGTTGTACATCTGTTGGTTTGCAGACTGGGGAATTTCCCAGGTGAAATCTGAGACTGGCTTTTCTACACAGATAATAAGGAGAAATGGAAGAAAAAAGCCAACCACTCCAGATTGGTGGGTGGCTGTTTCAGTAAGCAAGGGAACTCACACGTGAGGTTTATCTTGGGCACTGCAAGATGAGTAGATCTGTGCACCTGCCCGCCAGAATCTTAAAAGTTTATATAAAGGCATTAAATGGATTCAGTTCCATATTCAGCCCAAACAGTCTCAACAACACCTTATTCTCTCAAGGCTATGTCCTGAAACAGCTCTTAGTGTGGGAATGTCTGGTAGAACATACATTCCAAGGACAAGGGCGGGGGTGAAGAGCCTCACATTGCCTGAGTCCAGCTCATGGGACGACTGGCGGTCACATCCTCTCTAAGACCTTCTTTAGCAGCATCATGTTGGCTGTGGATTCTGTAGAAAATTCAATTCCAGAACAATTTGTTAGGTTCTTTGGAAAATGAGAGCCAGCACTATGAATATTTTCAGGTGGATACAATATTGTTAGGGAGCAAACGACTCCTATACCTTGAGGAAAAAAAGATGGCATAGCCATAGTTGCTGGTTATATAAACTTCACATAAGGGATAATGTTGATAAGTATTTTTATTTTTCCATTTGTATAAGGCAATTTATAATGGCTTTTGGAAGCATTTTTTATGATGGTTGCTTTAAAATTCTTGTCAGATAATTCCACTGTCTGTTTAATCTCATTGTTGATGCCTATAGATTATCTTTACTCATTAAGTTATTTTCCTGGTTCTTGGTATGATGAGTGGTTTTCAGTTATATTCCGGATATTACTTTATGAGACTCAGGATTCTATTTAACCTTTTTCCAGTAGGTGGTACCCCTGTGGAAGTATAGCTTGAGAGCTGGATGGGCAAACATGTCTAGCTTCCTGCTGTGTTCTGCCAACACCACAAGCGGAGATCTGGCGCACACTGTTTCCTTGCAAGTGGGTAGGGTAGGAGTTTCGCTTCCCACTTCGTCCTACTGACGCCTTCCCAGAGAAAGTGGAGCGTCTGCTCCTACTCACTTGTTGTCTCCCAGTGGCCGAGTAAGACTGAGCTCTCTTGACTCCAAGGAGCGGAGAGCAGAGGACTGACTCACCTGCTTTGTTGCTGCAGGGTGCCAGCGAACCTTGCCTCATACTTCCTCTTACCACCTCATCGTTGCCAGGTGGCCATGGGGGTTCATGGGTTGGGGGGAAACTGAAGTACTGACTAGATGTGACTCACAGTTTGTTTGGTTTTATTACTACCCAGTGGGGTGGCGCAGGAAGCTCTGCTCCCTACTGGATATCACTAACACTCTCTTGGGAGAGATCTGATTCTTACCGATTGCTTCTGTGGGGAAAAGATCAGCTTCCTAGTTACCCCCTGTAAAACCATGTGTGGGGCCATTGTTGGAATTTGCCTGGTGTAAGGCAGTATTGCCAAAAGGTTCTGTGTTGATAGGCTACCCTTTCCTAGATTTTTGGATAGGGAAAATAGGCTTTTCTTAGAGTTTTGTTTTGATTTGTTTTTTTTCTCTGTGCATGCTATTGGTTTCCAGTTAGAAGCTTCTATACTGCCATGTCTGGGTTATGTTGGGGGCAGGCGGAGGGGAGAACTCAGTGACGTGTCATTTCTCAAGTCCTAAGATTCCTAGGCAGCTCATTTTCCCTTTCCCACCTTTCAGAAGTTGGGTCAGCTTTCTTGTGCTGTCGGTTCATGATTTCTAAGTGGTAGGACAGAGGACCACTGTTTCTGTAAGAGGGGGAAATAGGGCTACTTCATCTGGGAACTAGAAGTCCCTGTTACTATTTTTAAAGAACTCTCTGACACACAATTTTGTCAGAATATTCCCATGATTTTGCCATAGGAATATTGTGTGTGTGTGCACAGAAAGATAAATTTGAATGGTTTCATTACCCTTCTCCTAATACTCACTTATTATATTTTGCCTTCCATTTCTAAACACACACACATACACATTTTTGTTTTTTTATTGTTGCTGTTGGTCTACCAGGTAAATTTACTTGTACTTTTCTCCCAACCCCACTCCAAGCTCACTCCAAATCTTGCTTTGTAATTCCTTGCCTAAGGGGGATATAAAAAAAAAAAAAACTCAGGTGTTAACTCAGGTTACCAAGTAATCCAAAGTATTTATTCATTATTTTGCTTCAATTTGATCATTTTCTGTGGTATTGAAATCTTGTCTTAGTGGCCTTGCATGGAAAATTCTCTGAGCTTAGAAATCTGTTTATTCACCTTTGTACCTATGGCATCTGGGTTCAGTGTCTGTCCGGCACCTCACAGATTCTCAGCAGCCATTTGTCAAATAAAGTGTCCATATAATCATATCTTCTATTCATCCCTGCCTCTGATTGGAATCCTTTTTCTGCACATCTTCACACGCCACTTGTTAATTTACTTGAGAGTGAAATGTATGTCCTATCCGATGTTGAACTGTCTCACTAGGTAACCTTGGGTAGTTCAGGGCTTCAGTCATCTATTATGTGAAATAAGCTACCTAAAAACTGAGCGGCCTAAAACAACCATGATTTTGCAACTTCCATAGGACTTGGTGGAGACAGCTTATCTCTGTTCCATGGGCCACCAGCTAGAGTGTTTTAGCTGTGTCGGCAGGATAGGCTTCCAAGACAGCTCACTCATGCAGCTGGCCAGGTGGTGCTGACTCTTGGATGGGAGCTCACCTGACACCGTTGGCCTGGGGTCTGGGTTACATCCGCATGAGTCTCCTCACATGGCTGCTCAAGCTCCCTTGTGACATGGTGGCTGGATTTCAAGATGTGGAAGCTTCCAGGCCTTCTTACTACCTGGTTTAAAATACTCATAATTTTTCTGCATGCTATTCATCAAATTAGTCTTAGACACAGCACACATTCAAGATGAGGGAATGTAAGCTCCACCTTCAGAGGGGAGGAGCAGCTGGCACGTATAGGGTGGGGCAGAATTACCGCGGCCTACCTTCGATGAGCAACTTTAACTCTCCCACAAAATTATCTGTAAAATATGAAATGGGAAGAAACAATAATATATACATTACATTGCTATGAAAATTTAGGAGATAATGTACATATCCAGTTTAGAATGGTTCCTGACATAGTAAGTAGTTAATATATTTTAGCTCATTTAGCTCATTTGTGTTGATATGAAAATGGAAAATTGCCACAAAACATTAAGTTAGAAAAGAGTATAATTTTTCTTCCAAGGAAGTTATTGTATCTTTTTTTTAAAGCCCAGTTAGACAATTTCACTGGTTAACATTTCCTTTGGTAGCTTCAATTAATGTATTTTCTTTGATGTGCTTCCTCTTAAACAACTGATAAAGATTTTTTAAGAGACACTTCAAATCAGTAGCCATCAAATGAATGGAATAACCCACAGTTTTGTTGTATAATGACTTTTGGTGTCTCTGTTGGAACCCTTTTTCTTTTTATACTCACTTGTGGGTATTTTTCTTCTTGATATCACTTTTTAGTCCCTCCACATTGTGCTTTGAAAAAGCAGTCTTCTAAAGAGATATAATGAATGATATTGGACTAACATGCCCTTGGAAGCTGCTCTTGGTCCTCCCTTTGGAAGTGCTGATGTGCAGAGTCAGCTACAGTTCAGGAAAGCTACAGGTCAGCGGAGGTCATCAACCAGATAAATCCAAGGTATAACCAGTGGGGCCAGATAAATTCCAAGGAAAGAATTTCTACACTTTAGCAATTCTGACAAGGTAATTTCTTGTTTCTATACTAGAGATAAGGGTCCATGCAAAACAATGTGCTACTAAAATTGTATAAATTTATGGTTTTTAGCAGTTGAAATGTTGACCAGGTCAAACTTTCCTTTACCCAGTGCATGGTGTCTTTGTAACTATGTTGATTTGACATATAAAGAGCAATCAGGTTTCTGCCGTGTTTTCATAGCGCTGCTAACTTCCATTCTTTTCTTTTGATTCTGTGTGTGTACCTATCATTTCTCCAAGCGATTTAAGACCCCGAGTTGTTTCTTCTACAGATAACACTTCCTTCTATGATTATCCATTTTGTTAGTTCTTTTAGTGATCATTTTCCATGCAGTAATAAACTCTGTATCATTTAGTCCTTCCAGAATTCTCTGATCTTTTCTGATCCTTGATTACAGGGTAGCATGGTGCCTGATTAATTGCTGTTTTCCATTTCTGCATGCACTGGTTAAGGGTATTTCTTCCCTTTTGGGCTTTACTACCCACTGAATATTTTCCCTTTCAACCACCTTGCTAGTTGTTTCTACTTCTCTCACTTGCTTTGTGCATTCCCTGATAGCACAGAGCATATACTGAGTCCTTTTAAGTGATCACCATTTACTCTTGTTTCTTGTCTGGCACAGCGGTTCTCGGATTTCAGTCTGCCTTAGAAGCAGCCACCCGGCTTGTTAAAACGGAGTTTGCCGGGCCCCACTCCCAGAGTAGGTCAGGTGTAGCCAGAGAATTTACAATTTTAGCAAATTCCCAGGAATGCTGATGCTGTGTGCCCAGGAGAAAGCTTTGAGAACAACTGGCATAGCAAATCAGCATGGTGGTTAGGAGCTTAGGCTCTGATTTCAGCTGATGTGAGTTCAGACCACAGCTCTGCTGCTTAACTTTCCTAACCATGTGTCCTGGAAAAGCTAAGATCTTACAGTTTCATCTCTGTAAGCAGCAGTTTCCACATTCCTAAAATGGGAAGAGGACTAACCTTCTAGACTTGTAAGGATTAGATGGCATATGCATGTAAAATGTGTAGTACAGTGGTAAAATGTAAATAATAAATGTTAGCTATTGGTGTTTTTTTTTATGAGATACGAAGAGTTAATTTATAAGCTCAATTACCAAAATTAAGAAAATATGCCTCCTCCAGAAATTTGGTTCTTTTTCTCTAGATCTTGATTTTCTATATTGTTGAAGTAGAAATGCTATTTTTTTTTTTTTTAAGACTGGCCCTCTGGACAGAAAGTTGCAATGGAAAGATCTAAGATTTGAAATCAGGAAAATGCCTGGGTTCCAGTCCACTCTGCTATTCCTAGCTCTGTGACTCATAACAATTTTCTTCATCTCTCTGATCCAAGTTTCCTTTAAATATCTCCTAAAGTGGTCATATGAATGGTAAGGATTGTTATATGGATCAAATAAGCTAGATCATTTGAATTTTTTTTACTGTAATGCTTTGTGTAAGTATTGTTGTTATTATTAGTTTTATTGATAATAAGGTTTAGAGCAATTTTTATTATACATATTCATTGTCATTATGAAAAGTTGTGCTTCTGTGGAGTGACAGTTATGGGGGGAAAACTTTTCCATTAGAACTGAGGTGGTAGTGACTGTAACTGGAAATTGCTAAGCACTTGCTGAGATACGTGGATAGGCTATTTTCTATTAGTAATTTAGCTCATTCTCTTTTTCATTGACTAAAATGCTGGTTCATCTTTCAGACTTTTTACCTGGAAGAAATTAACATCTGAGTGCCCATATTTTCTCTCTGAGGGAGAAAGAAAGAAAAATTATGTTATATCTGATAATGATTGGACCAAAAGCACATTTAAGAAAGCTTTGTTCTCATGGAATGAGTTTCTCATTTTGAAAATAGATTTTAGACAAAAATCAGGGACTTATTTTCAGTTGGTATTACAGGATTCTTTCAAAAGAGAAAAGATGTTCCATTTCATCAAATTTTGAAAGATATAGCAGTAAACATTCTGTTAGGCACCGTGGGAGATGCTTCCTGTTTTAGATGCATTTTTCTCTCACGGAAAGCAGGACCACATACAAAAATCACTACATATGTTACAAAGAAGATCAAGTCAGACGAATGAGAGTTTGAAGAAGGAAGAGATTATTTCTGGCTAGGAGATCAGCACCCTCTCATTTTCAGGCCATGTGCTGAGCCACATTAAGCCAATGTCTCTGAGTATCATAGGAGGCTGGAAAGAACTTGGTAAGCCAAATTTATTGACCTTCACAAAGGATTATATTTAAACCATCTCAGACAGATGAGAATCTATCCTCCATTGGGAGAAGAAATCCTTCCCTTGAAGGAAATTCTATAACCTCCTTTATTAACTCATTTCATTATTTAACAGCCTCTGCTTGCTGCCTCTGAAACCTACTGCAGCTCCCACACTAACATTAGAATTTGTCCTCTCTAGACTTCCTTCATGTTAGGCAACCTCCATCATATTTCTGGGACCTCCATGTCATTGCTTCATTAGTTCATTAACTAATTAAACAAATAGTTCTGAGTGTCAGGGCATAGTACTGGTTAGGAACGTAGAGAGTCAAGAGTATGGAGAGTCAGGTATTTCGGATTAGAACCTTGGCTCCTTCACTAACTCATCCTGTGACCTTGGGCAAAGTTATTTAAAACCTCTGAGCCTCAATCTTCTTACCCACAGAATCGAGATAATAACCTATCAATCTATTAGAGTTCTTGTAAAGATTAAATTTGAAAATGCTGCTTTTAGGTTGTACTACATGAACTCACCAATACGTGACTGTTTTGAACAATTGAAATAGCAAATTTATGTGGTTCAAGCTAATAAATGACTTGGAAAATACCTAGAATGTACTAAAAACTCAATATTTCAGTCAATTTTTAGAAATAAAGGGAAGATTATTATTGGTTTTGTTGTTTTCGTCATGGTCTACAATGTCCAGGCTCAGTGTGGAGGACATCCCTGCAAACCATTATAAAATGGTGAGAATATTGGTTATGAAGCTCTGATGATGCCACAAATACAGGGATGGTAGAGCATCTGGGTTGACCTGCGGAAGTTAGGGAAGGCTCCAGAGCATTGGGACGAGGCCCTGTAGAGTAAGCTGGAGATTTCTGGGTAGGCAAACCAGTGGAGGAATCTCCCACAGAGGAAAGAGCATGTGCCCAGAGCACAGAGGTGGGAGGTAATGTGAGAGATTTGGGGACATGTACTGATTCTCTATGGGGAGAGAGTAAAATTAGGGCGATGAGAGTGGAAAGACTTCAAAGTAAAAGTATGATAGGCAACCCCCTGGACATAGGGAGGGGTTGAGCTGCACATGCATGACAACCAGGGCACTTCCCCTCTGGCTGCTGCCCCCAGTGTGTCTTTGTGCCTGGCTGGGCAGGACCCATGTAACACAGCTCCAGCTGCCACCACAAATAGGAGCCCTGGATGCATAGACTCTGAAAGATGCCCGAAGCCAGACAGCGACTGGAAAGCAGCTAAACCACTTATATTTACAATATTGGGCTGGCCAAAATGTTGGTTTAGTTTTTTACGTATGATGGCTCTAGTAGTGCTTAGTTGTCTTTAACTTCATCTGAAACAATTTTGTTAGATTATGTTATGACAGCTGTCATATCAGCATGCACTTAAAAAAAACATAAAAATTGGTGAATTTTTGCACAGCCATTTTGATGATGAAGATGGAAGAAATTATGTAACATTTTCAGCATAGTGTGCTTTATTAGTCCAAGAAAGGTAAAAACACAACTGAAATGCAAAAGAAAATAAGGTTTTTACAGTGTATGGAGAAGGGGCTGTGACTGATCGAACGTGTCAAAAGTGGTTTGTGAAGTTTCTTGGTACTATTGACGTTTGAGGGAAATAATTCTTTGCTGAGGGACTATCTTATACATTGGAAGATGTTTACCAGCACCCCTGGCCTCTACCCATTAGAAGTCAATAGCAGGAGATGGCTGACATAATCAAAATATCCAAATCAATAAAGTTATTGGTGAAAGTGAAAAATGTGTTTTTTATTTTATAGAAAAAACTAAACAGACTTTTTGGCCTGCCCGATATACTTTTGGAGGGGAGAAGAGTTTCCTGGCACAACTTTGAACTGGGCTGGCAGAGGGTGGCAGGGTAACTTTTTTTGGGTGTCTTAGAGGAAATGGGCTGTGAGGCAGAAATTTGCCATTACTTCAAATTTCATGATTGTTAAATAAAAGATTTCTTTCCTTTCCACTGAACTCTGTCTTTGGAGTTTTGCCTGGTAGTCAACATACTCCACTGGCTAGGAACTTCCCTTATTGACTGGGTTCAGTAACAAAAGGACATGGCTTGAACAAAATGTAGATTTTATTAGGGTAATGTCATGATTGGTTTTATAAGTTTGAAAGTTTCCTCTGGAAATTTTAAATAAAATGATTGGCCTAGAGCAAGTGTAGACACCTAAGGACTCTTGGCAGTGGTCCAGCTGAATAATAATGCATGCCTGTACCCAGGACCTTTAGTGTAGTTTTAAAGGTCCTAGTGATGGTTGGGCTCAGAGAAGAGGGTGAAATGGAAGTTGGTGCCTGGGTTTGTATAAAAAATAGGACTTGAGAGCTTGTTTGAAGGTTCTAGCAGGGAAGAGCAGCTACTTGTATACCCTTGATTGAAGACCAGTCCTCTCCTCTAGTTGGGAAGGTCAACCTCTTTGACCGAGCATGCAGCTTTGGGAGGGATGCACATGGATTGGTGAGGGAAGAAGGGGACACCTGCCTAGCCAGCCAGATCAGCCAAATCAACCCTGGCAATCAATGAGGTGACAGATGTTGCAGCCAGATCACCCTCACATCACCTTTAAGTGGAACCTAATCAACAAAACAAGCAAGCAAAATATAACCAGAGACACTGAAATTAAGATTAATATGAAAGTAACCAGAGGGGAGGTGGGAGGGAATAATGGGAGGAAAGGAGGGAAGGGTTTTGAGGATCAACTATAAAGGACACATGGACAAAACCAAGGGGGGCTGAAATCAGGGGAGGGAGGAGGGATGGCTGGGATGGTGGGGAGTGGTGGGAGGTACATGCAGACAACTGTACTTGAATACCAATAAAATAATTAAAAAAAAAAAAACAGAAAGAACAGGAGGAGGAAATCTGGAACATGGGAAATGGGTAGGAGAGGGCTGAAACCATAACCAGCAGAGTGTGGGGGACGCTGCATCCAATGTATGTGAGAGATTTCCATTTCCTCTGACCTTCCCATAGTCTGTTGTTTCTGATCTGACTGCAGCACACAGTGATATGCTCTAGGGGGCACCATGAGGATTCATGAGACCCTTACCCTGGCATTGTGACAAGATGAATTACATTCTGTTCTTCTGATTTCACCAAGTTGTTGCCTCCCTGAGGATATTGGTCATGTACCCGTGCTGAGGTCATGGTTAATATGTAAAAAAAGTAAGTAAATAGACTGCTTACTATGTTTTATACAGTATTTATTTTTTATACAACTCCATGAGGTAGATAACACTACTAATTCCATTTTATAAATGACAAAACTGAAGCTCATGGGGGTTCACTAATATGTCCAGTGAGTGGGGATGCTAGGATGCACACTGAGGTGGAGGGCTCCAGGCACTGGTTCCTAGGTATCAGGCTTGGGTATATAATTTGGTCTTGGCTAGAAAATCATGAGTTCCCTGTTTATCAAGGTGCTTTATAATGGGATTTTATTGTTTTTAAAACAATAATTCTTATTTGGCCAAGATTACTTACATAGTGTTCTGAGGTTTGTAGATTCAAAAATCTATGGACTAAAAATTCTTCTGTCTCATACACATTCTCCAATGGGAAAGATTCTGGATTTTGGTTCTAGATAATCTCACTGTATTTGGTCTTTCATTTTGTTTCACTGTATAGTTTGGGGCCCCTCTTTAGGAAGAGACAAAGAGGAGTTACAATTACAGATGATAAATGCTCTCTGAGGTAAATTCAATTTATTGCTTACTTTTAATTTAGACTGAATAATAGTTGTTGGTTTTTTTGTTTGTTTGTTTTGCTAAGTCTCCTATATGATGTGCTGGTGTCCAGCATTCTTACAGTTACTCCATTCATCCTTGCTATGGAGTAAATGTTTGTGTCACAGCCCCAAGGTTTACATGTTGAAGCCCTAATGCCCAATGTGATGGCATTTGAAAGTGGGCCCTTTATGAGGTGATTATGTTTAGATGAGGTACATGAGGGATTAGTACCCTTATAAAAAGAAAGGCTCCAGAGCTCCCCTCCCCCCCCTCTCTCTCTGCCGTGTGAGGACACAGCAAGAAGTCAGTGTTTGCAAGAGGACCCTTACCCAGTCTATGGCATTTTGTTTTGCAGTCCAAGCTGACTAAGACAGTCCTCCTGGGGCTCGTCAGTGAGGCACATCACACCTCTGCTGTAGACTCCTACAGTGGCCTGACAGTCCTCAGTGTAAGGAGTCCCTTACCTTGTTAGAATCTCAATCATTGGTGGATAAAACAAACTAACGTTTTCGTTCCATAGTTGTGCTTTTATAAATTATTTAACTGGGCTTTATTCCTCCCCTTTTATTTAATTGCACTCACAGAATGTTGGCATTAAGAATCCTCTAAAAGGCAAGAAGTTGATTATCCTTATCAAAGTAGATACATTGGCATAGTAAGAAGCACTGCACAGAAACAGCTTGTTGGCAAAGCTGTGATCTCAAGGGCAGATATCTTCAAGCCGTCCTTGACTCTCTAGAGCAGAAAGGCAATCTAGTACAATGCCGAGGAGTATAGAAAATGTTGAATTGAGGCAGAAGGATCTCATGTGAAAATTGCAAGTGGCTTTCAATGATTCCTAGGAAAGAAAAGATTAACAAAGATTCGTTTTCCTTCCCAAAGATAGAGCTATTATCCTTAGGAAAGCCCAATGCTCTTCCTCCCGCCTTGGGTATTAGCTAATGGTTTGAATGAATATGCTTTTTACCTACTAGCCTTTGTATGTGCTGTTTTCTCTGTCAGGAAGACCGCCTCCCCACCCCCACCTGAGTTCTTCTGGAGAATCCCTACATGGCCTTCCATACCTAAATAAAACAATGATACCAGCAAACCTTGGTGTGGTACTTATGTGTCTGGGAGTATTCAGGGTAGAGAATGGGGCAGTAAGAGTATCTGCTTCAGGTGCCAGCAATAAGGGGTTGTATTGTCTGCAGAGAATTGTTTTACACTATAAAACCAAAAAATGCATCAGTTTTTATGACCATTTGTTGCAATTTTAAACAACGTCAGTAATAAAATATTCCTCCCCACTGAGCTCCTCTTCACGCTTGTTACCCACATGTGCCCAGCAACTTCCTAAGCCTTATCATATATTAACTTCCATAATTTGTCCCATTTTACAGCTGAGGGAACTGAAGCATAGAGATTGTGTGACTAACCTAAGGTTATGCAGCTTGGTCAAACCTAGAGGGTAAACGATGTGGTCAAGGTTTCAATCCAGGCAGTATTTACTCACCTAACTACTGGACATATGTCTATCTGAACAGCCAGTACACATGTAAACATACCTCTGTGGAGACACCCCTGATCTACCCAGGATTGGATGGCTCCCGACAGCACTCTGTTTCTCTGTAACAGCATTCACTGCACTACAGAGCAGGAGCACCCTCAGGCAGCACCGTGAGCCTAACACAACGGCTGCCCCTCTAATAGGTGCTGAACAAATGAATGAATGCTGCCTTCAGTCCTGAATCTAGATGAATCTGAGCCCTAGAATCAGGCATTTAATACAGCTGGATTTTTGTTTCCTGGTCTGTGAAACAGAGTATGAAACTATACCAGTGATTTTCAAACGTGGCAACCTTTTTCAAACTAAGCTCAAGCAGATTTCCCCCTTTCCCATTGCTAGCAAGCATGTAGGAAAAAGGACCTTATTATTTAAGCATAACATACCACAGAAAGCACACAAATCAGCTCAATGAATTATCATAAAATGAACATGCCCATGTACACCATTCAGATTGAAAAAAAAAAAAAGAACATTACCAGCTCCTTGGGATCCTCCCTCCTTGTCAAATGTGAAGCTCCTCTGACTTCTAACATCATATACTAACTTTCTAATAAATGGACATTTTTGGTATATATTATTTTGTGGTACAAAATTTGGTATATATTATTTTACTCAAGATATGTTTGTGAGCTTCATCCTTGCTATTGTATTTAACTGTAGTTCTTTCACTTTCCTGGCCGTGTAGTATTTTACTGTGTTAACAGGCTACCATTTACTTATCCATTCTACTAATTACAAATATTTGGGATAAATACAAAGAAAGTCAAACTTAGTGAACCATGCTAAAACTGGCATAAAACATCAATGACAAAGATATCTGTTTAAGCAGTGGTGGGAAAATGGAGACAATTGTATTCAAACATAAATTTAAAAAGTGAAAAAATAATAATAATCACATTAAAAAATAAAATAAAATAAAATGACTCATTTATTTATTTTTCCCTAAGAATACTAACTCCCTTCCCTCTTTCTGGGAACGTTTTCTTCTTTCTTACTGCAAATGAAAACCTCCAACATATCCTGAGTCTACTCCACATCATCACTGATTAACCAGGACTGGACACCCAAACAATGCAGGCCAATCATGGCTTCTGTGCCCATGCGCACAATTCTTAAATCCAGAATAATCGCACTCAGAGCACTCTTTCAAAGTTTTTGACCATGGGATCAGAGAGAATGTTATCATAAGAGACTTTGCGACTGACTGGGCACATGTCCCCTATGAGGAGGCAGTCACTCTGCAGTAGGAGATCCTTACACTTGGCTAGAGCCAGTGTACAGAGGGAGAGACCACCTTCATGATAGCCCTGGCTTTGTTTATCCTGGAGGCCCCACCACATCTTATTCTTCCTGTTGTTATTTATTTGATCCATTAAATTACCCCTTGGCTTAAGTTAGTTCAGACTGGTAATCTGTTACAATCAAAAGAAATCTTGCTAGTATACACATGTTACACAGACCAAAATGTATACAATAAATACATGTGGAGCTCCTCTGCCTCAATGCCTCATCTCACAGCAGCCTCTTTAAACAAACAAACAAACAAACACTGGATTGAAGAATATTTAAGATCCAGATGCAATTTTTGAGTGATGTTGAAGGTGGTAAGGACTGTCAGAGTAAGAAAAAGGATTAGAATCTGGAATAGTATTTTATGAGTAGCATGTACTCTGGATGCCTGCCCAGCCCTCTCCTTAATGCTGTCCTCACTTCTCCTCTAAAAGCTCCTCTCCCTCGACCCTCTGTACCCCGAGTCTAGGTCATACTTCATTGCTCATGAAAGATGTGAACCCTGCACTCTGGCTTCAAGTACTCCTGCCTGGCACATAGAAGGAACTCAACAAATATTTATTGTGTGATTGCAACCCAAATTCAACACTCACTACTTAGCTGCAAGTTCTTTCCTCATTTGTGGATAATCACGTAACACATATCTACCAGTAGCTACTCCGTAATCTCTCTTAGTCTTCTGAAGTCTGCATTCTTACTCAGTAAATAACTCCCTACTCTATTTCTATTGAGTGAGTTTAGAATTTACCATCTTCAGTCTAACATGTTTCAACCTTCATGTTACCCGTCTTGTCCTTCTATCCAGCTCAAAGGAAACTGTGTCCTTATTTTTCTCTAAAATCTAGATTTCATCTGAGAGACACTGTTGCTATATTTATTTCTTCTCTCTGGCATCCTTACACTCTTCATCTGCATAGCCTTTCTATCCAACCTGTGTGTTACTCCTTCACTTGAAAAGAAAATTTTAGTATGATATTTGTGTCTGCGCTAACTACTATCTTATTACTTTTCCTTAATTGGCACATTTCTTTAAAAAGAAGTGCAAGAAACCTGTCTTAAACCTTGAAATGCCTTCTATCCATTTCCAAAGTAACTCATTCTATCTCTTTGCTTGATCTCTGTCTTCACCCCTGGCTTTTCTTCTTCCTGTGCTCTAACTCTGAAACTGAACATTTGTGAAAGTTCAGCCTTGGTTCTGGGCTCTCCTTCTGCTACAAATGTCCTCTCTGCTTCATGGATAATGTCTGTACAAATGACAGCCATATCTGTACCTCCCACCTTGTTCTCTCACTCAAGTTCCAGCTGTATTGTCTTTAATCCTTGCCAAACATTCCCATTCAGCTGTTCCAGTTTCTTCCCTCAAATAAACACTTGCCGCACTGAGTCCCCCCCTTCTCCTTGCATCCAAACTGGGCTCAGCATACTCAGTTCCTTTCCCTCATCAATAACACCAACAATGTCCCCACTTAGGCAGACTTGAAAACTCTATCATCGTGGACTTTCGCTATCTTTCCTTGCACATGGTAATCAGTCACTGTGACTCTCGGAGATTGTTCTTTGGAAAAACTCTAGCAGCCATGCTTTTTTCTTTTTCCTACTCTTGCACCAACCCATGATTTATATTAGCTGATGCCATTACAAAGCTCATAAAAGAATGTGGCATCTTTCTTTTCCCATGTTTTCCCTTCTCGATGGACCTATAAATCCTTCTTTCTGAAAGATATTTTCAGCTCTAGGCTATTTTCAGAACGAAGGTTACTGATCCACATGAATTCTAGGAATGAGTGAGTCTTTCTCTAGCTAATTCTCCATGTCGGTTCATTTTCCCCAAGCTCTTTGTAATTTCTCACTTAGAAGATACACCCAAAGGGTTGAGATATGCTAAAATCAGAATTTTGCAAAATCAAAATACCTTAACACATTTTACAACAGCCATCATTCTCACCTAGAAAAGCAGAGATGGTTCCCACACATCCTTATTTTGGTAGTCAGAAAACTTGCCTACTTATTTCTCTGTATTGTAAGGAGTACAGGTGCTGTTTACCATTCTGTAAACCCTACTGTGTCTAGCTCAGGGTTTTGCATGTAGTGAGAATATTTTTTTTGATGAATGGATGGATATGAGAGCTATGTAATGACCTCAATATTACATAGTCTTTGTAAAAAGTTCATAATTTTTAAATCTTAGGATCCCAAAAGTCAACCATAGAACATGTGTTATTTTTGCTATTCTGTGCTGAGGAACCTGAAGTAGGGAGGTTGTGAATTGCCCAAAGTCATACAGGTATTTAGCAACATGACTGGGTCCAGAAACTGGTCTGTTTTCTACAACCCTGCATCTGAGCACTAAATCATGCTTTCTTAGAAGGTCAGTAGACCAGGGTTTGAAACAAATCATATTTAGAACTGAAGTCTCTAAATGTGAATTTCCTCTCTTAAAGTATTCAGAAGGTTCATTAACATTAGCAAAATGTTTTCAATATTTTAAAGTTAGCCTCTCAGTTATTTCCATAAGAAATTTGATTGCTCCTCAGTTAATGACAGAAAAACAATTACCTAAATTTAGATATTTTAGCTGCTACTATTGTGTAATATTACCTAACGCTTGAAATTGAACTTCTAGAAAGAATGTTAGGTGTGATCTAGAATAATCTGTCATTATAGGGATCCCTTTTACAAATAGAGTGATATGGAAAGATCTTGAGTGTATACAATATGCCACTTCTTCAGGGGGACTTAAAAGATGAGGCACTTGAATGAAATAAGTTGAAATGTACAAGGGAACTGTACTTCTGTGGCTGATATTCCCTCCACACCTACCCTTTGTTTTATCTTGTCCTTTGTCTAGCATCCCATATTTCCTCACAATGAATAGTATCACCTGGGAATTACCTGATAATTCATGTCTGTATTAGGAAAATTTGTATTTGTCTCCCTGGCAAACAAACTCCTTCAGCTTTCTCTAGAATAGAGATCTGTTTTCTACGACCCTAGCATTCTAGACACTTTTCAAAATTCCTGGTCCATGGATATCACTTTGCTCTTATGAAAGGGGTTTCTGTTCCTCAAATGGGCCAAGCTCAGATCTACTCTATGGCTTTGAACTTGCTAGGCCTTTGGCTATGCTCTATCCCAAAGATTTTGCAGGTCTGTATCTTTGGATCATTCAGGTCTCGGCTCCACATTGCTTCCTTTAAAAGGATTTTACTGACTGCTATAGATGAAATAGTCTATTTAACTATTTTTGTAGTATACATCATTATCTATCATTATCTTATATATTTATTTGTTTGTTTATTCTATTTTTTTCCTGACCTCTCTCCTTCACTAAAATGTATGCTCCATGAGATCAGGAATCTTGCTTATCCTATTCACCACAGAAGCGTGTAGAGCGTATTATGAGGTAGTAGATATTTGACAGATGAAAGGATTAATTCCTATAAAATGTTTTTCTGTCACTTCAAGGAATTTTGGATATTGGAAGGTAAACATGTATGCTCAGTCTATACAATTGATTCAATTTCTTCTCTACTTAATAGTTAAGATTTTGAACTGTCAACAAACTGGGCATAGAGAGACTGTGCCTAAACATAATAAAAGCCACACATGCAAGCTCACAGCTATCCTCATACTCAATGGTGAAAGGCTGAAAGCTTTTCCTTTAAGATCAGAAACAACACTCATCACTT
>VMDR010022110.1:0-16405 GCA_007922815.1 Macrotus californicus
AACCAGAAAACTACTGAGGATAACTATTATAAGAGAGAATAAGGGTAATTTTTTAAAAAATCTCTTTGTACATACTGAAGTGAACAGTGAAAGAGTTTGTTTGGTTACAACTTCGAAGGGTTTCACAATTAACCTGGTAGTTTCTTATCTGAAAACAGGTGGGATGTCAGTATCTTTGATTGGTTTTAAGAGCAAGAGCCTTAGAAGAGCCTAGATCAGAATGTAAGCGCTATTTTAAATATTACCTCCTTGCTCCGGTCACCTCATTTGGAAATATTTCCATGTGATGTGGTCTTTCTCACCCTGAGAACACCACAAACACCAGATGCTCTTACCCAAAGCAGCTCTGGAAGTCCTTTTCATAGCGCTTACTGTCAGTGAATCGAGAACTGGAGGACTTCGCTCTGCAAATGCAGCAGCCCTCTATGCTCCGGTACATCTTTGGCTTGTGAAAACCAAACATCTTTTCTTCTGGGCAGTAGTCTGTAAAGCCAAGGGAATTGACACAGCTTTGTTGAGGGCTACTAACAAGAAACCATTAAAAGGAGAGTGAGCTCTCTGCTCCACCCCACCCCCGGCAACTTGGTATTGCATGGCCAAGCCAGAGAGGGTGGCTGTGCGAGAAGACCCTCCAGGATCTTCCTCCATTCTTGGCACTAGCATAACAAGGGTACAAAACACACTGAATAAGCTCAGTTATTTAACAAGGCCTCTACTCTCTCCTTCTACCTTCCTGGCAAACACTCATTCTAAAAATAGGGGACGGGAGGCAATTTTTAAAAACTAAGTTTTAAGTAGAAAATACAACAAGCTCTCTCTGCAATCCTATAAAATGATGGAATCATGCACAACGAACGACTGGCCTTAAAATGTAAGCTAAGGCACCATCCTTTATTTTGCACCTTTGCATTCATGTGATTCCCCCGTGGGGAAGTTTCGAGCATTTGCCGTGATCACTACTTGACACGAAGCACACAAGTCATGCACCCACCCACACTACTTTTGCCCTATGGGAAATGAGAGGGGACTTCTTCTGTGACATATGGGAAGTTCTAAGCTGGCAAGTAGGCCCTGAACTGAAACCACTGAAAGGAGGATATAAAATTCACAAAAATCCAGGGTTAGAATTTGAGAATTTTAATGTCATAAGCTCAGGTTCCCTGACGACTGGCCTGCCTCTCAGTTGTTACAGAGGTTTGGGGAGCTCTTTCATGAGACTCTGTGCCTGAGAACAGGAATAGCGGGAAGCAGATGTTCGAGAAATGTAGAGCGAGGTAAACTGTGATTCCGATGATCAGAAAACCTCAACATCAAGCAACGAAGGAAGACACAGCTCTGGGGCTAGATGCAGCAAAACTGTAGTTAGCAGTAAATATGCACCTAGAGTGACTCAAAAATACAAACCAAGGGCCAGCTTTGCCAGAACATTTGGACTAAGAAAGGTGATGAAAGGCAGTGAGTGTAGAAACTAAACTCCATGGACAAGTCCAGAGTGTGTGAGTGTTCATCACAAAAGCATCATATAAAGCATCAGTAAGAGAAAAGTATTAATACAAATTAGACTCGTGCCCATAGTTTTAGGACTTATAACCACAGAACACCACCCTCCTTTTTCAAGTTCTTTCAGAAATACCCTGAAATATAGGCATAAAACAAAATCTTCAGGATTTCTCTTTGAGTAATTTCCTGCCTGACCCCATTCCATTAATTCTGGTTCGTGTACCAGACCAAATACTTATGAAAGTCATTCAGAGAAATAACCAAAATCCAGACTTTTTGTGTGTGCATGTGTGTGAAATTGAGGGGCTCTGAAATACAGAGAATATACGATTTGTTTTTAAGAAGGTATTTTACTAGCAATTAATTAGCTAAACGCTGAAGCTTTCCTTCTCAACAGAGACTACTGGTCATCGAATGCTCATTCGTGGTTTTGTTGGTGAGGGATGCAGGAAAGGAGGGACACGAGATGCGGCAGAAGGGCACGGAGGCATTTCAGTAAGTCTAAATACTTACTTCAATTTAAGAATTGTTAAAACAAGGAAACAAAATATTCTTAGGTAATTGTTCTTCTTAAATTAAATGCTTGGGAATTTGATATTTTTGAGGGAAAAAACAAGGAAGACCTGTGTCTACAGTAGAGGAAGGTACACAGGTGAAAGGAGGCGGATATTTTCCTTCAAATGAACAAACCTTCACGACAAATGAAAAGAAATGGCCTCCTGAAGAAAACCGTTCTGTGTTGGTGGCTTCAAAACAATGTCAAATGACACAGGATTATAGAAACATTTTAAAAAGAGGTGCTCAAAAAGTATAAGTTATTGCTTTACTGTGTGTTTTATATTCCTGTTTTGAAGCAAAAACATCATACAACTCTTACTAGTCCTCACACCAACCTGTGGGCTCTCCAAAGTCCCTTAACACCCTCCATTACCATCGAGAAGGTCAAAAGTCCACAATTCCTCTTACAGTTGCCAGTTTCATCAATAGCCCTAGAAACTTCAGCCTCCCTTCTCAGCAAGGACAAAGGAAGTACAGCAGAAAGGCCAGTTCATTCCATTAACACACAGACCAAATCCTATTACAAAAGACAGACTCCTATCGATACCCTCACAATCCCCTCTCCTCCCACAAGTAAACATGCCATCAAAACTGCCCGGCCTTCAGATCATCTCCAAGATATGAATTACCTTCACTGAGGCTGGACTGGCCCAAGAAGCCATAGTTTGTGCCAGTTATCAGGCCTACAAGCTGTTGTGTTAAGGAACGCAAAGGCTACCCAGCACTCTAGACCGAGGAAATACTGAGGCTTTCCTTCACATCAGCTGCTACTGTGAATCAAGAGTTCATTTCCAATTTTTTTTTTTTTGGTGGGTGGGGATCCCCACAAAACTTACCCAACAGTTCCCCCTGCAAGATATTTCATTCTTCCGTTTGAAGAATATTTTTCTTAAGACAACTATAAAATAGCTTGATGTCTTCTGATTGATAATCCTTGCAGCTCTGTGAGCTTGTGTCTGTCCCGACAAAGTGCTTCTTCTGCTCAAACATCTGAGAGGGGTCCAAATCCTAGGGTTCACTCCCTTCCAGAAGTCCAAGGCACAGTAGTGCCATACATTTGTCCTAATGCAACACACAAGCGGCACATGTGCCTCTTACAGGATGATTATTTAATAAACCTATATTAAACCTTTCCTGCGCCTATTTCTGTACTCGAGAGGAACCTGGGAAAACCTGCAGGAACAGACAGGGGCATCGCTCCGGGCTTTGTTTACAGCAACCCCGTTAAGCAGAGGCTGCCGTTTAACCATTTTGAGCTTTGGAGAGCCCAGAGATGAACTGAAAGAACTTTCACAGAATCTGCAGATGCACCATTTCTTTAAAACAAGTAACAAAAAAACCTGCCTGATCTCTGGAAGGAAACTAACCACACAAAATGGCTGTGAAATCAAGTTACTTTGTATATTTAAAGAGAGAGACAGAGTGAGCAAGAAGGTGGGCGTGGCAGAACTTGATCACAAACTTGGTATTTCTGTTATTTCAACAAACCTGGCCGGTTCTTTAAAATACTCCTTTCCTAGTCCTGCATTTGTGCAATCTTAAATGATTTCTCCAGCACAATTTACTTTATTTGCTCAAATACTGTCAGCTATGAAAGTGTTTGTGACTTTTGTACCTTTCATCACTCAGCACCACCATGTTTTAATAGAAGGAAGCGGACACTACCTACTTCCTAACTGATGAACAGTTACACGTGAGAACGGACCCTGTACCATCTCACCTTTATGCGTGAGCTTGGGGAAAGCAGAAGAAAATTAAGCTTTGAGACAAAACCAAAAATAACGAAAGACTTAAAAAAAACGCTGATTAAAAACTGACATTTGCCTTCTAAACTTAAGACAGTGGTGATGATTGTAAAAGTCTGTAAATATACTAAGAGCCACTAAATTGCACTATTTTAGAGTAAATTTTATGGTATGTGAATTATATCTCAATAAGCTTGTTTTCAAAAATAAAAATAGGGGAGAGCAGGGACAGGTGAAGGAGGGAAACGGTAACAGAGAGAAACTTGACTTGGGTGGTAAACACAGAACCGTGCACAGCTGATGTGTTGCGGAATTGTGCACCTGAAACCTGTAACATTTCGTAACTAGTGTCACTCTAGTCAATGCAACAAAAAGGAAAAAAGAAAAATAGACTGGGCTAGGAATTCTTCTGTCTTTATTTATCTGTGTCACCTGTTGAGGTGACTATCTAGAATAGTGCCAGTCACTTAGTAGATAGATACTCAATACTTTTCTGAGAAGCTGTCACTTGTAAAGCGCTTCATGCTTCACTGACATTTCTTTGGCTACTGTCTGTCAAACGGCCACGGAATTGCACAGCACTGTAAAACAGACAGACAAATCAGCCACACTAAATTACTGTTCTAATTTAGTTCAATCTTCCAAAATTAAAAAGATTAAATAGCCAAGTCAGCAAAAATCCTAAGAGAAATTAACTGATTAATGAACAAAGTATTATACAGACAACAAAAAGTGAATTTTTAAAATGTAACAATTAATTTGAAACATTTTGATTGATTTGTTAAGGCTTCTTCTACTTTAACGCTCTAATTTCATAGAAGTCTAAAGATCAACTTAATGAAGTGATGGCGAATGCAACCTTCATTCGCAACCTGCAACCTTCGTGTGGAGACCAGGAAAAGGTGAGACAACCACTGTATACCAAAGATACAAAAGAGTCCATCTGAAACTAACCTAATGAAACTATGAAGCCAAAGATCAGGGTCAGTGTCGTATTTGACATTTAATTCAATATACATAATGTCAGTTTAGTGAGTACAAAATAGCATAAGTGGGAAGGGAAAGGGACCTTCACAGCAATAGCCAATACTGAAGAGATAGTGTTCAAGGAGAAAGTCTTATCATAAATAATTCTAAGCTTTAAGATGATCTCTTGTAAATTTTCAGCCCATTAAAAGAATGCAGTATATCTACAGGAACACAGTATACCTGCATTTGCAGGGAACTAGCCAAGGTATTTTGTCTGGTGCAATTAGCAAGTTGAGTAATAGTTATACAGTACAATTCCATAGCATGTTTTCAGAATGAGATCTCAAACAAACCGGCATTTTGAAATAGATTTTTAAAATCTAGTAACTAGTGGCTGCCTCTGAGGGGTGCAGGAATGAAGGAAACTTACTTTCACTTTACTACCTCTGTACTGCTATTTTTTTTTAAATTAGGAGCACCACACCCCCAAACCTAAAGTTCCCATCACACAACCTTGATGTAATTAAAGATGAATCTGAAAGAGCTTAAACAAAGTTCTTCAAAGACATACAGATGGAGACACACATTAGGAAATATACTCCACAGGAGAGAGCAGAGAACAGACTAGTACGGTCAGAACAGACACAGAGCAGAATGGGAAGGAAGCTGCTGAGAAGAGACAAGTAAAAGTTTTGTAACATGGGAAGGAAAGGGTGGCGGAAAAAAGACAAAAGGAACCAAGCAACCAAAGACAACTTTGAAGTGAAGGAGATTCATTTCTTTAGAGTTGAACTTTAAATGACAAGGATGATGGGAAAGGAAGAGAAGTAAATATGAAAAAACACTCTGATCGAAAGCTATGAGCAACCTCCAGTTGCTGTAACAGCCAATGCTACCCTCCACACCATTTTAGTCAATGGTGTGCTATCTTTAATCACATATAAGTACAAGATCCAGGAAACACTAACAGTGTAACTAGAGTAACTCTTCACAAAGGGCCAAATAGGACTAAGTGTTTTGGGTGTTCTCCGGCTGCTAGGCCACTTGGTTGCGGTATTCCTCAGCAATGAGACACGGTTGGTTCATCAGCAGGTAAGGAGAGCCGTGGAGCAATTAAACACTATTGTTCCCTTTTACCAGCTTCTAGATACCAGTCCACATCCCAGCATCAAAGGTTCTGAACTTATTTAATCACTTTTGAGGGACAAATTTAAGCTTGCCTAGAGGAAAATTGAGAAGGAGGTGGTAGATCCCACTTGTTTCCAATAGCTTCTCCAAACATGTACTCGGTCTCTAAGAAATTACATGGTAGAATATTTATAACTGTGGCTGCCTATGGAATTCACACTTTGCAGAAAAGCCCAGAACTCATCCTAACAGTTAGGAAATTAACTATTGTGAATCTGGTGAAAAGAACACTGTTATTACTTAAGTTGGAGTCTATTTCTGCTTTTGTCTTTATAACTGAATAGGAAGTCACTTCTAATTTTATTTGCCCCGCTGTAATAGTAAGGTGAAGTATCACTTCTACTTTCCAGGGATGCTGTGAAGCAAGAGTACGGAAATATCAGTTCTAAGCATACCATTTATTTTCTTGAATTTGAGACTTGCACATTATAGAAATATAAATGCTATCCCAGGACATGTATAACAAATTAAACTGAAGGTAGAATCATAATTTCCAAAGGTTTTCTTTTAAGCCAAGGTCTCTGGGAAAAAAGGAACTTAAGCCTTTTCAGGGAGACTTAAGGTTTTTATGAAACTGGACCATACTCCTTTCTGTGAAGCTGTTCTCCCATTATTAAGATTGACAAAAATGTAAAGAAAGGGGGTATGGTAGCATACACCTTGTCTAACCCAAACCTCAGGAAAGTTCCTTAAGCTCTCTGATCTTTCCATTCCCAAACCCTTCTGAATAGCATCTGAAAAGCACCAACAACTGGTGGTCCTGTCCTGTAAATGCCCTGAATTGATTACATAATCCAGGCATGCTCTTCCTGTGCCCACTCATGTTGGTTATCATGCACACAGTGACATAAAAAAATCTGGAAGTCAACTGGACTCTCCCTTCTCATCCTGGGCATGGCCCGCATCATATCCACCATGAAGTCCTTGGGGATGCTGCTTCTCCCTTCACTTCTCTGGTTTCATGACCCTTCCATCCCTGCCTGTTTGACCCTCACCATAATGCTTGAACTACTGTCAGGATCTCATAAATGACTTCTTCGCATCCTTCAAACAGGTGGTATCTTCAAGTTCAAATATTAATCATCTCTTCCAAGGTACCAACACTGGCTTCAAGATAATATCTAAAATCCTTGGCAAGAAATGCAAAGCTTTGCAGGATCTGGTCCTGCCTTCCAGCTGTTCTCAACCTGGAATTCTGATATTCCAAGAGTGTCCAACCAACTTTAATAATTGGTAACACATCTCAGGCTGTTACTTCTGTCTGAAATGGTTTCTCCTCCATCCCCTTAACTAGGGAAAGTCTTTAAGAATTATTTCTTTTTACAAAACCTTTCCATTCCTTTATTACAGCACCCAACACACAGGATTTCACATATTTATTTAACTGTATTATCTCCTCTACTCAGTGGTAAACTGTTGCAGGGCAGGAACTAAGTCTTACGTCACAGCCAGTTGCTGGCTGTATATGGTACACAGAAACAGGTGAAATTTGCTAGTTACCCCTGGAGTGGTGTAGCCAAAACAGATCTGAACAATATATTTAAGGACATGGAATAAGAAAATGTGTCCACAATAAAGACGTGTATTTAAAAACTGATGTCTTGAATAGTTATTTTTCTTCAACTTTTTGTAGAAAAAAAATTTTTTTTGAGGCTTACAGATTTCTAGGAAATGTAAACTGAATCAATTACTTTACTTACAGAGGATGAATATTAAACAATTCAATGCTTTCATAACAACTGGTAACAAAATATTTTTTGCTTCTTTCAAACAGGCATATGGGGAGGGAGGGGAGGTTAAGAGGGCAGTGGGAGAAATGAATCTCAAAATGAGAGCTATTTAAAGTCAGCAGACATTAGCATCAACCAAAATTCAAATAACATTAAGCCAAATCAAACTCAACAACTAAATACAAGGTAGCAATAAACTGTTTTAGTTCTATTGCAACTTTTTGTACCTGAATGTGTAACAGCAAATGTGCCTGTGACTTCTGCATTGAGAAGAAAAACCAAACCAAAAAAAACCAAACCAAAAACCTCCCTGCCCAGAAAACAAACTCCCTTCTTTTGGACTAGACT
The DNA here is from genome assembly GCA_007922815.1 of Macrotus californicus. NCBI lineage: Eukaryota > Metazoa > Chordata > Mammalia > Chiroptera > Phyllostomidae > Macrotus > Macrotus californicus. The sequence goes on from VMDR010022110.1 coordinate 8,039, forward strand.
CCAGATTATTTCCATAATACAGAAAACCTAGCTGCAGTTTGAATTAGAGGAGAAACTACAGAACCAAAAGACAACAAAATGTTCTCAATTTATAATCCCTAAGTCAAAACAAAGTGTAGGAAATCCAGGACACTCTTGTGGGATAAGAGAAATCAGGAAGAACTAAAATGGCATTTTCTAGATTCCCACAAGACTTTCTGATGTAAAATGGTAGCATCAGAACTGGCTAGGGAACCAAGAGCTGACTGCCGTGCCTTCCCAGAACCAGCTACCAAAAGTGGGGGAGGGGCCAAAGACACTCATTCTTTCCACTCAACGTTTACTGCGTCCAGCAAGGTAACTGACTGGGCCCTCAGCCTTGTCTCCCCTAAAATTCTACTTCCCAAAGTTGTAACGGCAAACAGCAGCCAATAATCACCAAGCACATAGCTTGCTTAATTATTTACAACCCTATAAACTAGGCATTGCTGCTACTTTGCAGATGAGATACCACCACCACAAAGTGACTTGTTTAGGACAATCAGGGCTTTGGAATTTAGCATTTTTAAACCCAGTCTTCTGAACAACTAACCTAGTACCTCTACAAACGTACTCCCTTCCTTCTCAGCCAATTATATTCCTAGCTTCTCTTAAGGAAAAAAAAAAATGTATTTTTAAAGCAACCTACCAGGTGCATGGCACAGTAAATTAATGTCCTCACCACAGCTTAAGAAGTTGGTTTAGGTTTCAAAAAAGCTTAAGCTTTCCCCAGTGAAAAATTTATTTTACATTAAAAAAAATCATTCTCAAATTGCTCATCTGACATAAACCTGCCTGAGTTTAAGCCCCATGAGCCAGGTTTTCCCAGGGTCTGATTCCAACTCTAGGGAAAAAAATGACCATCCAGGTTCCAGATCTGCAGAGTTAGGGATACTGTACAACAGTCCTGGACGGTGTGGCTTAGTGGTTGGGCGTGCCCCAGAAAAGCAAAAGATCACTGGTTCCATTCCCAGTCAGGGCACATGCCTGGGTGCCGGTCTCCTGTCCAACCACAGGTGTGGCAACCAACTGATGTTTGTCTCTCACATGATGTTTCTCTCCCTCTCTTTCTCCCTCCTTCCCCTAAGAAGAAATAAATAAAACAAAATCCTAAAAAAAAAACAAACCCCACAACAACTGTGCAACAGCAGCCTTGAGGTTCTAGAACACACTACCAATTGAACTTTTCATCCCCAACCTCCTGCAAAATTAATGCAAAGAGGGAAGGCAGCAGAGACCCTGTCTGTGTGACTTCCCACCCAACTCATTCACCTTGTTACACCAAATCAACGTCGAACATTATCATCTCATATTTAAAACACCTGCTGTGTACTAGTTTTATTATGGCCTCTATATTATATTGTATTTGAAATTTCAGGATATTGAAATTCTACCCGGAGCTTGACTCTAAAATACTAATTAAGAAAAAATAAACAAAGAATTTCACAGTGTATTTGCAAAGCACTTCATATGAATTTTAAACCACGACCGAGAGAAATAACTGCCCAAAGGAAGCCATAAAGTTATTAAACACAAAGTTTTTCATTTTCTTGACATGCCCTTCAGAAATGTACTGTTACTGATATTGTTTGCCTTTCTATATTTGCAATTTAGTTAACCAAAACTTGGTTAATAACAAAACAATGAAAAACAGAATGGATTTCAATTTGTACATTTTGTGTGTGGGCGTGGCATGTTAGGATATTACTTTCCGGTAATGACCACCTTTAGATTCTAACCCTTAAACATGACCTAAATGCAGAAATCAGGAAAGAAGCAACAGACATGTACTGCTTATCATATGTCTAGACTGCAGGCAAACCCCAAATACCAAAGAAGCATCCATGTGTCAAACCAGCATAATTTTTGAGCTATGCCTGGGGCCACATACCAAAAAAAAAAAAGTCAGCTTGAAAAGAAAACCTAAGAGGGGTAACCAGAAGGTCAACCCCAATTCACAGGAACTGGGAAGAAGCTAAGGACAGAACACTGCCAGCCATTACCCTGCAGTCATTCCACTGAGCAGCTTCCTCCCCAGCCCCCATATAAAATCTCCAAGGCCCAGCTCCTTGTTTGCACGCTTCTTCAAGGTCATCCTAAGATAAGGCTGTGAACAATTGCCAAACATTGAGCCAAGCACAGCTTTAGGGCCAAGAAATATTCCCCTTCCCCAAATCATTATATAAATATTTTAAATGCCATTAAGCTTTCTCCAACTTCACCAGAAACAAACTCCCATAATTTAACTTAGATTGAGCAACTAATAAAAAAACGTGTTCGGTTTTGCAACATAAATTATTAAAAAGCTTTTCAAGTCTGGCGAATTCCAGTTCAAAAACAGGTGCTTGTTGACAAGGTCAAATTCATTTTTCTTTAATTATTAAAAGAAAAAAGGGGAGAAAAGTTTTTCTTAACCTTCCTTAGGACGTGGGGCGCTGGGTGTGAAGGATCGCTGGGGTAAAACCGTCTCGCACAGAGTCCACGTTCGCCTAAATAGCAATTCCTAATCTAGCAACAGAAGGTTCGAGGGGGAAAAATAAAAACAAAGAGACCTGCGTGGGTCCCAGTTCCCAGAGCAAACTCTGCATAGCCCCCCCCACCCAAAACAAGCCGCGCCCCTGCCGGCTCCCCCTGCCGCACGTCAACACACAAAGAGAACAGGAGCTCGCACAGCTCGGACGCAGCCCTCACTTCCCTTTGTAGGGCGACCGGGAACCCCGAAACTTCCCCACGCCGCTTTTTTGCCTGTCGTCGGGGCTGGGTCCCCGAACGTGCGGGCCGAGGCTCAACGGAGAGGCGGGGGAGCTCTCCGCACTCTCCAGCTTCTCCGAAGGCAGCAAAATGCCTCCCCCGACCTCCCACGGCAGTCGGGCCCCCCCCCCACCCCGACCCTCGCGGGTCCCCAAACTGCGTCCCCCCCCGCCCCCCGCCTTGGGCATCCAGTGACCACCGAGAAAGAGGCACCAAGGCAGCACACAGAAAGGCTCCCCGGTGGGTCTGCTGGTAAATAAAACAACTCGGCCGGGAAGAAAGTTCCAGGGGGGAGCGGCGGGCTGCGGCGAGGGCAGCGGGAGGTGAACGGCGTCCCTCCTCCCTCACCTGCGCCGGAACAACGGGCCCCCGCGCCCGCCCCGCCCGGCGCCTCCCGCAGGCCGCGCCTCCCGCAAGCTGCGCTGCTGGGGCTTGTTCCTCCTCATGGCTTTGCCCTGACGTAATTCAAACATGGCAACAGTTCGACTTCAAAGGCGAAGGCACAGACCTCCCAGACACAGGCTCCGGGCCGCGGGTAACGGGCCGAGAGCTCGGGGCCACGCTCTCCCGGCCCCTCGGCCGTCGCCGCCCCGTGCGCCGGGGCTACGGCGCCGGGACCCCGCGATGCTGCCTCCCTCGCTCGCCTGCCCGCCCGCCCGCAGCGCGGAAGCCCGCCGCCTCCCCGCGCTCCAGCATGGCACCTCGCACAAGTAGCTCCGCCAAAGTTTCCCTGCGAGGGGCGAGGGGGCAAAAAAGCCCCTCCCGAAACTCGCCCGAACTTCGGGGGCCCGGGCCCGCGCGGCCCCCCGCCCGCGGCCACCCCCCGCGCCGGCGGGGCCCGCACGGGCACATGGAGCTCTTTGTTTTCTGTCCAGCCGGGCGCTGCCTACGTGCAGCATCGGGATGTCGGATCGTCTGCCGGGGGCGAGACACTTGACGGCCAGCCCCGGGAAGACTGCAGCCCCGCGCCCCCGGAGTGCGGAGCCCTGTCCTCCCGCCCTCCCCGCGGCTGCAGGCCCATTTCACCAAAGTTTTGTCCTGTCCTTGAAGAGAAACGCCCGGATTACCCGCCCCGCACCGGCCGAGAGTTGGCTACTTTCACTCTGCTTTTTAAACTGGCAAGACGCCATCATCGGCAAATCACATTGTCCTGCCGGGCGGCCGGACACGACAGCGACCGCATCTCACTGCTGACCTGGAGCTGGACACTCCGACGAAAACCAGGTCGCAGCCCCAAGCACGTGGTCTGTCACGTTCGGCACAAAAAGCAGTGCCCTCCGGAGTTCTCTCATCCCTGGGGCGCAGACAACGCGGCTACCTCCATCGTCAAGTCAATGGGCTCCGACTGGCCATCTTAAGCCACACACGGTCGCCCTAGAAAGCCCTCGGCGTGGCGTCTGCAGCTACGCTACAGGTGAACAGATTGAGAACTAAAGTTGAGACTCCACAGACACATCCGACACCGGCGCTGCTTGGGCGCGGTCCGGAGGGGAAGCGGCATGTGGGAGCCCGGGCTGTTTCCGAGCGGCCGCGTGTTGCTCTCATTGTCGCATCCGCATCCCTCCGGAGTTCGGCGAACAACGCCGCGCCGCGTGCACTCGGCAACCCCGGCGCCGACCCGAAGGCCGATTTAAAGCCCCTGGCGCCCGCCAGTTCGCAACGACACGGCAACTTAGTTTTGGAGCGAATGGCGATTCTGGTGCACCTTTCTCCAAACACGCGCAAGGGGCTGCAATGAACTCAGCCACGAGGTTCAGCCTCGGCTCCCGACCACTCCCGGGCGCGCGCTCACACGATGCACCGACCCGGGGCCCCTCCGCAATTGCCAGCGAGTCGTTTTCCTCTTGGGCCTTTCAGCCACCGGGCTCCTTTTCGCCCGAGAACGCTGCGGCTGACAAAAGTCATTGTCACCTTCAACGTGGAGCCCTCAACTCCAGTGACTCCGCACTCATTTCCAGGCTCCACTCACTTTCCCCACCCCAAGACTTTCGGTTTGCCTAAAACCTCCTCCCCAATTAAAAAAGATACACTAAACGTGTGCATACAAAAGAACCTGAGGTCTCAAGATCACGAAAACAGCGCTCCCCGCAATGCCATCTCCAAGACAAAACTTCCAGTGTGTGTGTGGGTGTGTGTGCACGGAAGGGCTGGGGGAGGTGGGTAAGGTGAAATGCGAGAGAGAAAAAAAGCGACTCTGAAATCAAAGCTTAGTGAGACAGTTTTGCACCAGAGTAATGGTTAGTCACTCACCTTCCAAACACAGCCTTTCCACGCGCAATAACGTTCCCGAGGTGCGGAGTGCACGCCAGGCCAACCCCCCCTCCAATCGCTCCCTCCTCCTCAACTGCCTTGTCTAGAAAGATTGTCTCCTGCAGTTCTGCAGTTGCTACCGCTGGCCGGGAAGGTGTAGATTCCGCTCTCCCTCTGCGCACGCGCGGCTCCCGGTGCAAAATTCTCCTGAATCGAACTCATTTGCATACGGGCGCGCGCGCGTCGAGGGCGGAGAGGAGAGAAGGCCCAGCGGCCGCGCGCGCTCCCGGGGCCTCTATTGTCCTTTTAAGGGGAGAAGCGCCGCGACGCGGGAAACGCGGCGGCCAGAGGGAAACAGGGGCGGGGACTGCTTACTACGGCTTACGTCACATAAACAAACGCCTCCTGGATGGAGGCGGTGGCGAAGGGGGCGTGGCGGGATGGGAAAGGCGGAAAGGTTAGCCATCGAGCGAGAACACAAGGCTGCGTGATGTGCTTTCCATCCTGAAGTTCTTACGGCGCAAAAATGTTTCGCGTTGAAAACTGTTTTCAAAGCTGTATTTGCAATGTTTTCACACCTGTACCCAGTTCCTGGCCCGAGGTGACAGAGGAGGTGGTCTTGCAAGCACCCAGACTGAATTCACACGTCTCCTGCGTTTACTAAATTGTGTTTGAACTTAGATTTTTGAAGCTTTTTTTTCATCCTCTGGAGTCAGCAGGGGTTTATTTTTCTAGCAGTTTTAATGAGTCGTTTAATAAAGTCCCATTTGACATTCTATCCATTCACTAACTCCCGCCTGCCCTCCTCGAACGGTAACACAACCTATAAGAATCCAATTTTTTTTTTTATCTTCACTTCGGCCTTAAGATTACAGCCTGTTCGAGGTGACGCGTTGTTAATTTCCGTGGGACCAGTGTCACTTTCCTGAAAGACTAGTCAGTGGAAAGCCAGTCATCTAGGGCTGTGCACACCTCCTCCAGCTGCTTGTAAAGGGTGTTTCACTCACTCAGAAATAATACCACTGACTGGTGGTCTTGGGAATCGAAAAAGCGGCCAGTGAAGTGCAGACCTTCCCTTATGGAATATATAAATAAACCAACTATCTAAACGCTTCTTGCCCTGGGAAGGGATAAAATGAAAAACTGTAGTAACTCTTCTCAGATCTGAAAGTGAAAAATGAAAAATAGAATGATTGTGATACACCTTTTTTACAAGAACACACCTAACACCAACAGGCTGAGAAGCTGATTTAATGATAGAGGGAAGGTGGGGTGAGAGGAAGGATGTTTTCCAACGAAACTTGATATTGGTCCCAAGCTACAAAAGTGTGGACATCAACCATAAAACTTAATCATCTGCTGACAAGTTTCACTGCTTTCACGATAGTGTCAACAATATGGATTTAAATAGACACTTCTGAAAACGCTACTTTAATTCAACAGCCAATTCTTGGTATAGACAAGACAAACTCACTTCTGAAGTCTTCAACTAATGCTTCTTCTCTTCAGGTTCTGCAGCATACTATTTCTATAACTGTATGTGAAAACTATGTTAAATACCTGTGAAGGAGAAAAATCTGACACCTCTCACTAAAATGCAAGCTCCCGAAGGGCAAAAATTTTATATTGTATTCATTTTTTGTGTTCTAGTGCCTAACACAGTGCACATCAGATAATAAACTCTAAAGAATTGCTCGTAAAATAATAAATCAATGGATATTTTCAAATTTACTATATAGGTTTATCTCAGACCAAAGCAAATTTAGAATTTTTGTACTTAACCTAAAATGAGTTTGGAAGTTACAGTAATCACCTCAATTGATAATGATGCCTCTCCTTATCATAATAAATAAAACAGAATAGGCTTAATAACTTTCTGGACTTTCATTGGTGGCAAACTGAACCCTGAGCATAAGCTCCTAACTTCTTTTTGAAGAGAATTTTAAAAACTTGCCTTGGATTGTCTCAAGTACTTACTTGGTTTATGACAGATCCCCCCCAAATAATTTCAAATTAGTATGTACTTTTGAAAGTATGAAAATTGCAAGTATTTTTAAACTACAATTATTGCTTACAGAATATACCTATATTTTATATAAATACAAAAATTATATATTTATATAAATATTAAAATGTACCGTGAACGCCTTTTCTCTTGAAAATTTATATAAAGTATATTACAATTCAGGGATGGAATATGTTCAAATGTGCAAGCAATGCAGGGATTACAGTATTTAGGATATGCTGTTCACATAAGAAAGTACCTGGAAACTTCAAAACTACTCAGCTCACACATCACACAGCAAGACTTCCTCTGCTCTCAAAGTAGAGGTCAAGAAGTAATCTGGGTAATTTTTGTAGAAAAGGTACCAACAAAATCTTTAAGGAGAAATTTGGGTTCCTTAGTCTTTTTTTTTTTTTAATCACCTGCTAGTTTTTGAACAACCAGATGCATTCCAAAGTTTCTTTTGTTCATTTTGTTACTTGAACACATTGTTATGGCTGGCTATATACAGGGCCAATAGCTCATTTATAGGCTACTTGAAAATACCACTACCTAAATAGCCCAAGTGAATTTTTCATTAGAAAGGAGGGAAGGAAGAAAAGGAAGGAGGGGGGAAGGAAGGAATTTATAATATAATTTGGATTATAGGAGACTGAATTATACCATGTTAGAAAAACACTTGAGTATTTTTAATGACTATAGTTTTACTCATACTGAGTTCTCAAAAATATTAAAATAGAAAATATGGTAAAAATTGACATTGAAATTGAAAATAAGTTGCCATATACTGTGGATAAGCCAACTACTTTGTTTATAACATGTTATCCTTGCTGTAGAATTATCCCTAACACTTCACTGTTTTCATTCACTTAGCAAACATTAAATGATCATAACTATGACTAGATAGTAAAACCATTTCAGAAGAGGGTCAAGCCCTGCCAAGACGCCCCCACCTCTTCTAATTTATTTCTAAATAATTTTATTTTGTTTGCTACTTTTTCTTCTGTAGCACTTATTTCCTTCTTTTGAGACTTAACTATTGTCAGCAACTTTACAACATACTATAATATTTTTGAAATTGGGGATAAGTTATACATAAAGTACTGAAAAGGATAACTTTTGCTTGGTAATGAAGGTTATCATCAGCAATTTAGAAATATTTGTAATAACAACTCAAACTAATAGTTGTTTTATAAATGAAGGCTGATACCCTCATCAGAGGCTAGTACCAACCACATCAAAACATTTTCGTTGAGCCCAGGAAAGAGCTGATTATTATTATTAAACATTGGGTTTGGTTCCTGAGCAGGTAATAGCTATAAGACTAAACCTTTTCCTCACAC
>VMDR010022111.1:0-16416 GCA_007922815.1 Macrotus californicus
ATGCTTATGTCATGTTGCATTAAGTAGGGAGGAGAGAGTTTTACAGTACCCTTGGCTACTGTTGCCAGAATGTTAGTTTTGTGTTACATTCTGGGAACTGCATTTTGAGAAGGATGTTAACCAAATGAGGCAGCAGGTGATGAGGGAACTGAAAACTGCTGGAGAGAATACATCCGAATAACTGGGCAAAGGCATAAGTAAAATTATAGTTCTTGCCTCTGGGGGTGGGGGGAACCTTAGAGAGACTGTTTAATCTGGAACTCTAACTTCTGAGATGAGGAAACTGGCTCAGACCGATGTGTCACAGGACAAGAGAGGAGCAGAGTGGTTTCCAAAGATGCCGTATGAGTGAGATTGCAGGCACCACGTACCAGTCGTACCTCAGTACTCAGCTTCAGAACTTGTCAAACCCTGTACTTGTCCGTATTTTGACGAGAAAAAAAATGATGCAGCCCTCGGTGCTTTGCTGGGGACTTGTTGCACTTGCTAGAACTCCTGTGCGTCATGATGCCGCCCCACAAGAGAAAATGCTTCATTGTTTGGTACTTGTCTGTTTTGGCACATGTCAGGAGTCCCAGGACAAATTAATGATGAGAACCGAGCGAGGTACCACTGTATGTGACATGCTGGGTGGAAGAGATCCCAGAAGTTTTTCATAGCTTGACAAAGCAGAACCAAGATTAACGTCTGGAAGTTAAAGGAAAGGTGTGGAATAAAAATAGAAGAAATACTGTCTAGTGTGGCGTCAAGTGTGATTGACTAGGATGTTGGGAATGTTGTTGAGGTGATTCCTTCTGGGCAGGAAATGTGGCACTACACCAGTTTATTATTGTAGCCCCTTTTAATTGCTAATAATAGCTAACATTTATTGAGTACTTACAGAAATGCTATGCTAAAGTATTATCTTTTTAATTCTAAAATACACCAGGAAGCTGAGGCCCAGAGAACCACTTGTTTTGCCAAAGTTCCATGATCAGTAATTTGATGAGGTGGGATTCAAATACAGCCAGTCTGGCCCCAGCGCCAGCTACAGCTGACCCTTAACTGTAGTTCTCTGACTCAAGTAACATCAGGTCCATTCTTTCATGACTTAGAGCATTTGTGAGCAGGAGTCTCAGTCAGAGGGCTCAGCTTGCATTAGGGGGCTGCTTATGGGTTTTAGTTGTCATGCATGTGCCCTTCAAGGCCTTTATGCATTCACAGCCCTTGATAATAAAGCCTCTGGTAATGGCAGCCCTTTGCAGTTCCTAAGCCAGTATGCTACAAATCATATTAAACTACCACTTATCAGTAAGAGACCTTGTGTTCTAGCATCTATTCATTTTATATAAATTTTAAAAGTTCTCCTTAGTAGGTGTTATAATCCCTATATTATAGATGTGAAAACTGCACATCAGGTTTTGATTTGGCTTGCCTCCAGCCCAACCTAAACTATTTTTTAATTAAAATTTTTATTTTGAGATCATCGTAGATTCACATGCAGTTGTAGAAAATAATACAGAGAAGTCTAGTGTTCCCTTTACCCAGTTTACCCTAATAATAACATCTTGCAAAACTGTAGTCTAGTATCACAAGCGGAATGTTGACGTGGATACAATGAAGATACAGAACATGTCCATCACCACAAGGATCCTCTAATTGTCCTTTTATAGCCATCTTCCTGTGTCCCACCCTCCGATCCCTCGCTCCCGGCAATCACAAATCTGTTCTCCACTTCTGTAATTTTTGTCATTTAAAAAATCTCATATAAATGGAATCATGCTATATGTAAACTTTTGGGATTTTTTTTTTTACTCAATATAATTCCTCGGAGATGCATCCAGGTTATTGTATGTAGCAGTAGTTTTGTTTTTACTGCCCAGGAGTATTCCATGGTATAATACAACTTCTTTAGCTTGTGTAACTGTTAAAGGGCATCTGGGTTGTTTCCAGTTTGGGGTCACTATGAATAAAGGCTGTTACAGATATTTGTGTGAAGGCTTTTTTGCAGACATAGGCTCTCCTTTCTCTGGGATAAATGCAATTGCTAGGTTACATGGTAGGTTCATGTTTAGTTTTATAAGAAACTGCCAAACCGTTTTCCATTTTTCATGCCTACCAGCAATGTATAGAAAATCCAGATTATCTTCACCAACATTTGGTGTTGCCATTATTTCCTGTTTTAGTCATCCTGAGATGTGTGCGGATAGCTCATTGTGGTTCTGATTTACACTTCCCTAGTGGCTGATGATGTCGGGCATCTTTTCACGTGCCTGTTTGCCACTTGAGTACAGTCAGTTTTCTGTGGAATGTCTGTTCATTTTGATTTTTTGCCCATTTTCTGATTGGATTTTTTTCCTTACTATTAGGTTTTAAAAGAGCCTGGTTTTATAAATGTCCATTTCAACAACGTGCTGTTCATTCCTCTCTCGGTGGTTCCTGCCTTGCCAGTGCTCTGCTCAGGGCAGCCCCCCCAGTCTGGTTTGTGTGACTTCTGACAGCCTGAGATCGTCACGGTTCCATTCTAAGACCAAATACAGGTCATCTAAACTCACTGCTCCCTGGCAATCCTTTTTTTTTTTTTTTTTAAGATGTAGTTCACATATAAAATTCACCTATTTAAAGTGTACAAGTCAGTGATTTTTTAGTATATTCACAAAGTTGTAAAACCATCACGTGATGGAATTCCAGAATCTTTTTATCACCACAAAAAAAGAAACCCTATTCCTGTTAGCAGTCACTTGGAATTCCCCCGTTCTCCTATTCCTTCAGTCCTTGGAAACCACTCATCTACTTTCTGTCTCTATGGATTTGCCTTTTCTGGATATTTCATATGAATGGAATCATACAATATGTGGTCTTTTGTGTCTGGCTTTTTCTACTTAGTGTGTATTATTAAGAATCATCTATGTTGTAGTATGTATTAATACTTCATTTTTATGGCTGAATAATATTCCATTTTTTCAATATGTTCCACACTTGTTTATTCACTCATTAGTTAATGGGTATTTAAGTTGTTGCTACTTTTTGGCTATTAGAATGATGCTTCTGTGAACACCAGGTACAAATCTCTTCATTTCTCTTGTGTGTATACCTAGGAATGAAATTGCTGGGTCACAGCTCTGCGTTTAATGGTTCGAGTAACCGCCAACTGTTTCCCAAATTGTCTGCCCCACTTTCCATCCCAGAAGCAACGATGAGAGATCCAGTTTCTCCACTCCCTCGCCAGCACGTGTTGTTTTTATTACAACCCCTTAAGTTTTTGATTTCGACCATTCTAGTGGGTGTAGAGTGGTACCATATTGTGGGTTTGATTCTCCTTTTTCCCTAATAACTAATGATGTTGAGCATTGTTACATGTACTTATTGGCTCTTTATATTTCTTTGGAGAAATGTTTATTCAGATCCTTTGTTCATGTTTTAATTGGAAGTGTTCTTCATATATTCAGAATGCTGGACCTTTATCAGAGATGTGATTGCAAATACTACACACTATTCTGTGAATTTTATTTTCACCTTCCTAAGGTGTCCTTTGAAGCACAGAGGTTTTTAAATTTTGAATAAGACCATTTTAACTATTTTTCCTTTGGTTGCTTTTGCTTTAGGTATCTTAGTAATTTTTTAATTAATGCTTTTTTATTTTTCATTACATCCCCTTTGATCTTTTCCAAGTGCCACACCATTCACAGCAAGTACCCAGTCTCTTTCTAACTCCTTTACACAGATGAACTTGGCTTCTGCTTTCTGAGAAGAAGGAGATTATTTGCCATCAATCCCTCAACTTCTTTTGTCTTAACTTCATCAGTTTCTATGTATTTTTATTCTCCCTCCTCTTGTCATTCTTCCTCTGAAATACAAAAATGTTGCTTCTCCTTTTAAGGCGAACACCTGCGCCTGGCCACTTCGTCCTCTCCTTAGGACTTGGATTCAATGGCTGGCCTCTCTTCGTTGTAGCATCAGCACCTCTCCTTCTCTCCTTCTCTTTCTTTTCTGTCTTCACATAATCTCAGGTGTCCGTTTTGTCTTTAAAGAAAAGTGATGGGGGACTTTCCCCAGTTTTATTTTATTAATTTTAGTTTTCCTTTTTATTGAATTAATTGGGGTGACACTGGTTAACACAATGACATAGGTTCCTACCAACCTCTTTGACCTTTTCTCATTTTTAATCTTGAAAGAGCTGTTTCATCTTATCTAAAATATTGCAATAATCTTCTTAGTGATCTCCAAGTTCTTCCACACTTGCCATCAGATAAATCTTCCCAAAGTGAAGTCCTTATCACCTAACTCTCCTGCCCCCAAATTTTTGATGACTCATACAGTACTGAGTTATCTATAGGACTCCCCAGCCTAATGCTCAAAGTCCTTTGTAACATGTTCCCTCAAATCTGACATATTCAGACAACTCCTTCTCCCCGAACACACCCTCTGGTTTCCTGACTACTGTTGCTCCCCCAAACACCTGTCTTTCTTAGTCCTTTCCTGGGGAAATCATCTTTAATCCCTTGGTCTCTTTTCACCATCTCCCCACCCTTTCATCAGAGGGCGCTCTCCAATTTTTAAATCCCTATCACATCGCAAACTTCTGTGTGGTTTATATTATTTTGCCTTATATTATAGTTTTGAAAAGGAGGTCGTAAGCTCTCTGAAGGCAGAGACAAGTAGCTTGTCCATCTCTGGATCCTCTCTAGCAACCACATAGGGCTTTAGATCTAGTATATATGAAGTATCTCTTGATCTGATTTGAATAGAAAACAAGAGCCTGGGTACCCACATCCCTGGACTAGAAAAGATAAGACAGAAAACATGAATGAGACAGGGTTTGGTGTGGCTGAGTAGGTAATTTATGCTTTAGCTTTACAGTGAATCAGAACATGAGCTCAAAACCTTATTTTCCTGAATGTCAGTTTTGCCTCTTAAAGCTACTCAGTGCATAGCAGGTGTATACTCTTTATTTTCCCAACACTTGAGCTAAAAAGAAGTGGAACAGGTGGAGTAAAATGATGTAGAGTCTCCTTATGTGACAACTTGTATTCTTTCTTCTGAATGAAGGCCCTAGAATTGTTATGAAGGATGTCATGTTCACCTCCCAGTTACAGAGAAAGGAAGTAGTGAGTTGCAGGAACTTTATAAAATATTGCATATAGGTTGACTTGTAAAGTTTTAAAGTATTGCCTACAAAATGTGGGTCAATTTATATGCTACTAGTTGGTAGGCAGTGGTGGTCTCTCCTCACATGACTGTAGTCTGCTCTGCCCTCCCTGCGTTGGAGCCCAGGGTGAGTGGTTGTGAATGAGATTTTGTGCAATGGCCTTTTAAGAGGGCACCTATTTCTCTAGCAGACTGCCGTCTCTCCCTAGTGGACAGAATTCCTGCTGCTTTTCACAGCCATATATTATGTGGGTGCCTCTTCCCATTCTGGGGCTCTGGGCTGGGGAGCCTGGCCTGGGGCTGAGACCCCACGCTTCTCAGGAGGAATGCCTGCAGCTGAGATATCCTTCCAGAATCTCAACCACTGCCCACGGGAGCAGTACCAGCCCTTTTCGCATTTCCGCCCTTCCTAGCAGTCTCAATGTGGCTTCTTTTGTACATCCTTGGTTATAAGACTTCTCTTCAGCTAGTTCAGTTGGTTCTTCAGGTTGCTTGCTCCATACTTTAGTTATAATTTCAGTTTGGCCCTGCGAGGAGGTGAGTGTAACATCCACCAGCTCTGCTGACATCTTGGGTCCTGCAATAGGTTTGTTTACACTAACACCACCACAAACATCTGACTAATATGTTGCACTACAGTCTTGGGAAGACTATGATGTCACTAGGCAGTAGGAATTTTTCAGCTCCATTATAAGCTTATGGGGCCAATGTTATACATGTGGTCCCCCTTTGACTGAAATGTCATTATGCAGCCCATGACTGTACATAGCTCTGCACGGTGGACAGCCCCTTCTCCCCAGGGGCCCTTCAACTGCAGATTGGCAGGCTTCTTCGTGGATGCCTGTGTCCCTAGGTGCTCTTCCCTTTCTCTTCTCCCCCGCCTTCCAGGGCTGTTTATGAGGTGATAACTCTTTGTTGGCTTAGACTGTAGAATGAATTTTTTCCCTTCCTCTTTTGTAACTGTCTTTCTTCTGTTCCAGTGTCTGCCACTTGCAACCTTGCCACCTGCCCTGTCATCATTTCCAGTCTCTGCTTCTGCTGCCAGTCTCTGTTGCTGCCTGATAGCTCTCTCCCTTTCCCTTATCTTACTCTTCTTTTTTCCTCTTCTCCTTTGTGCTCGTAGACATTGTTAGCAGATCAGAGGAAGACTTCTCCTACAAACAGCCCTCTGATCAGACTGATGCTCTTTAGCACATTTGGCTGTTCTTGTAGCCAAGCATTTAGGGACTAACTCTGAACCTTAAATACCTTTAAAAAAAGGTACTTCTGAGTTTGAAGCCCAGGACGCGTCAGGAGATTTGTCTCTATAAAAATAAAGTTTTACTCTACCCCTCCTGAAGTATAGTGGCCCATACTAGGGGTATCCGTTTTAAATATGGTAGAATAATTTACAGTTTGTATTTATTATCTTCTTTGAGTCGTCCCAAATATTTGTTTAGTTTCCTGGGATATGGCAGCATATTAAACTATATTTTCAAATTTTCGAGGCCCAGAGAAAATGCCAGCTCTTCTATGAAGCCTTCCAAAACCCTGCTGGTACCCATTCAGACACTGTCATAGCAATTTATTCACCGGGCCTTGCAGTGTGCAAGGTCTCCTCTGAAGACTGCAGCTTCTTTGAAGCAGAGAAAGGAGTGAGAATCTATTCACGTCGTTTGTTTTCCTCTTTTTACTACTGCTGTTCAAACAGCACCTTGTAAATAGTGTTCTGTTGAACTGAACAACCCACTGTCTCTCCCAGGTGCCTCGTGTAGTCTGTGCCGGCTGCCCGTTGAGGGTCCCTCGCGCTCGTGTCCCCCTGTATTGCTCTCCCTGAAACTCCTCTGCCAGTTGCAGAGATCCCCAGCTTCTTCCTGTAGTCTGTCCCCAAAGGCTCCGGCTCTTTGCTACGTGGGGGAACTTAGTGCAAACAGAAACCAGCTGAAGTTACTGTGTTCACCTCTTCCAGGGCCTTTTTGAAAGACATGGGTTTTTTCTTTACAATTCTCTGTCCTTAGAGAGAAATGCTTTGTTCTTACACCTTTTTTTTTTGTATTTGAGCCAGTTCACTCCCCACAGTAAAACAGCCCCATTACTTTTTAAACAGCATTATTGAGATGTAATTTGCGTATTATTTATTTAAAGTATATAATTTACATATTGTACTTTTAAAGTATATAATTCAGTGTTTTTTAGTGTGTTCAGAGTTGTGCAACCATTACCATAGTCTAATTTTAGAACATTCTCATTATCCCCAGAAGGAACCCCGTGCTCGCTAGCAGTCACTCTCCGTTTCCCCAACTCCCAAGGCCCAGGCAGCCACTAATCTGCTTTCTGTCTCTGTGGATTTGCCTGTGCTGGACATTTCAGATAAATCGAATCATGCCATGTGTCTTTGGAAATACCACAGTCTTTTGCAACTGGCCTCTTTCACTCGATAGTACTGATTAAAAAAAAAAAACTTTTATATTTATAACTTTTTCACAGAACAGATGTGGTCTTCTAACTCTCATTAGTCCTTCTGTGGCCTGGTTTTATTGAATTTGTGATATTTGGTTAAGTTGCAAAATATCCTGTCACATATCAAAAAACATTGGCTGCTGATAGTAATGAAAATGGCCCAGTTTCAGAGCCAAGAGAATTTTGCCGAAGATTCAGTTAGTTATATTACATAAGTCTGATCCAAACTATTGCTGTGGGCAGATGAATTAGGATATAATAGGACTCCATGATTTTTCCATTGGCCCGTCTTCTGATGGGTTATTTGAGGCTTTGGGTTGTATAATTCCTGAGGATCATACAGCATTGGAGCTGGAGGCAACCAGCAGTCACTTAGACTAGTCTCTCTCCCTCCAACTCCTGTCCCATTTTACAGATTTCAGAATGTTACTTGCTTAAGGTCAAATAGCTAATTAATAGAGCCAGTTATAGCAAGATTAGAATCAATGTGCCTCAATTTGGAATCCAAGGTTCTTTCCTTTACTTCTTTTTGGCCTTGTTGCGGTTTTTAGCCTGAGTTGTCTAGAAACCAGAGCTTGAGGCAGGAGTTCAGTGAAGATTTATTTGGAGGTAGAATCCTAAAACAGTGAGAGTGAGGGAAAAGAGGTGAGAAGCAGGAAACTATGAGAAACAAAGTAAGGTAATTGGATTACCAAACTGGCAACTGTGTGATGACAAGCCTCAGAGATTCAGCTGATTGTTCAAGTACATATGCCTGACCACGTGTGATATCTCCAGGTAGGATAGGTAAATATTTCATGGGAGCAGAGAGGAGAGGGCATTTAATGCCTGGCCCCTTTCTTCCTGCTGTTTCCCGTTACCAAGTCACCCTATGGTGTTGACTCACAGTTCTGAGCTTTGTCGTCCTATTATACCAATAGCCACTTGGAAAGCTAGATTCTATGCTCTGGGGTAGGGTTTCAACCAAGTTTGGAAGTAGTGAAAAACCCAGTAACTCAGGGTACATGGCTAATTAGCAGTCATTGGGGAGGATCTCCCCCTAACCCACAGTGCCTCTGATTGGCCTCAGGGACAATGAGAGTGTGGTATGAAGGGGAACTGAGGAGATGCTTAAGCCACGTTTGATATCTTGGCAAGCTAGTGCCCTTCCTAGCCTACGTTTCTGAGGTCATTCATGAAGATGATGGCAGCTACAGCTAGAGTATTTGAAGAATTTACTTAGCTTGACAGGAACATTCTTCTAACAAGATATTTTTTTCACATTGCTGTATTTGAGATGCTTCACAGTATTGAATACTTAGAAACCTGTAACTAAAATCTGGCTGGGAAACTTGTTCCCTTGACCATCTCTCATCTCTACAATAAAGAAAACACCTGAAAGGGCTTTTCAGAATTATACTTGATCAGTACCTAGGTTTCTGTGTACTTTTCCCCACATGGAGAGAATTCTTCTGAAAATTCAATCATTATTCTTTTCTCAAGATGAACTAACTCCAGTCTATATTGAGATTTCTCCTGCTCTGACCTCTTAGAGTTTATTTTTACTATATGTACCCTACTCCTTTTCATTTATGTATTCAGAATTATTCTCTCCTGGTTTGACTATATACCAGTTTTCCTCCTAGATGCCTTTAATTTTTTGTAAATCTCCCCCGCTGCCTAGAATTATAAATGCTTATTGACTGTCTAAACATGGGCTAGAGTATTTAACCTAGTCTGAGTTGTCTGGCAGAATTTGGACAGTGGACAAAGAGAGAATTAAGTCTCTGAGCTTTTCAGTGAATACAGTTGACCCTTGAACAATGTGAGGGTTTGGGGTGCTGACCCTCCACACACAATCAAAAATCCATATTTAACTTTGACTCCCCCAAAACTTAACTATTAATTACCTTCTGATAATATAAACAGTAGATTAACATATTTTGTGTATTATATGTATTATATACTGTATTCTTACAATAAAGTAAGCTTGACAAAATAAAGTGTTATTAAGAAAATCATAAGGAAGAAAAACACATTCTAAGTTCATGGACAAGTGGACCCATGCAGTTCAAGCCCATTTTGTTCAGGGGTCAACTGTAATTGCTAATGAAAATTTTTTAAGGGAGTTTGAACAGGTTTGAAGATGAGAGAAGATCATATGTTAATTAATGACTAAGGGAGGTGGTTATTTTAGTGTGGAGACAAATGGTAAGAAATAGGATAAAGAGGATAAAAATTGTGGTTAAATAATAACTATGGTATAGAAAATGAAGAAGATCACACAAACAAAAGGAGATTTGTAACGATGACATTTGTAGAATTGTAGAATGTCAGAGCTGGAGGAGGCTTTAGAAATAATTTAATTCAGTCCACTTCATACAAGTGAAGAACTAAAATTGAAAGAAGTTAAGTGACTTCACACCAAAGAACAGTTGAGATCAGATCCAAGATTTTTGAATGGAGGTCTTTGGGTTGTTCAACACCTACTTTGCACGTCAAAGTCCCGCATCTATTGAGTTGGCCAAAAAGTTTTTTTGTTTTTTTCTGTAAGATGGCTCTAGTAGCTTTTAGTTGTCTTTAACTTCATTCACAACAGTTTTGTTAGGTTGTATTGTGATAGCTGTCATATCAGCATGCATTCACAAAAACGTAATTAAAATTGGTGAATATGCAGCCATTTTAATATTGAAGATGGAAGAAAATAAGCAATGTTTTTGGCATATTATGCTTTATAATTTCACGAAAGGTAAAAATGTAACTGAAATGCAAACAGAGATTCTTGCAGTATATGGAGAAGGTGCTGTGAATGATTGAACGTGTCATAAGTGGTTTACAAAGTATTGTCCTGGAGTTTCTCGCTGGACCATGATACTCCATGGTTAGGTAGGCCAGCTGAAGTTGCTAGGGATCAAATCAAGACATTAATTAAGAACAATCAATGTTATACCACATGAGACACAGCTGACATACTCAAAGTATCCAACTCAATAAAGTTATTGGTAAAAATGAAAAAATGTGTCTTATTTTATGGAAAAAAACATATTGACTTTTTGGTCAACCCAGTATTATGAGAATGTTTTCTACTTCTTTTCCTAAAAAGCTTCTACAGAGTTGTTTTTACTATTTGATTTCTTTCCTCACTGCAATATTTGGTAAAATTAAAAGTACTTGCATTTTTATTTTTAAGTACATTTTATTGATTATGATATTACAGTATCCCATTTTTTCCCCCTCTATCCCCCTCCACCACCCCTCCTACCAGCATTCCCCCACCTTAGCACATGTCCGTGGGTCCTATGTAAAAGTTCTTTGGCTTCTCCATTTCCTATACTATTCTTAACCTCCCACTGTCTATTTTGTACCTACCATTTATGCTTCTTATTCCCTATGCCTTTTCCCCCATTATCCTACTCCCCATCCCCAGTGATAACCTTACATGTGATCTCCATATCTGTGATTCTGTTCCTGTTCTAGTTGTTTGCTTAGTTTTCTTTTGTTTTTGTTTTTTAGGTTTGGTTGTTGATAGTTGTGAGTTTGTTGTCATTTTACTGTTCATATTTTTTATCTTCTTTTTTATTAGAGAAGTCCCTTTAACATTTCATATAATAATGGCTTGGTGATGATGAACTCCTTTAACTCGACCTTATCTGGGAAGCACTTTAACTGCCCTTCCATTCTAAATGATAGCTTTGTTGGATAGAGTAATCTTGGATGTAGGTCATTGCCTTTCATGGCTTTGAATACTTCTTTACAGCCCCTTCTTGCCTGCAAGGTTTCTTTGGAGAAATCAGCTGACAGTCTTATGGGCACTCCTTTGTAGGTAACTGTCTCCTTTTCTCTTACTGCTTTTAAGATTCTCTCCTTATCTTTAATCTTGGGTAATTTAATTATGATGTGTCTTGGTAATTTAATTATGATATGTCTTAGACTTCCTTGGGTCCAATTTCTTTGGGACTCTCTGAGCTTCCTGGACTTCCTGGAAGTCTGTTTCCTTTGCCAAATTAGGGAAGTTCTCCTTCATTGTTTTTTCAAATAAGTTTTCAATTTCTTGCTCTTCCTCTTTTCCTTTTGGCACCCCTATGATTTGGATGCTGGAGCATTTAAAGTTGTCCTGGAGATTCCTCAGCCTCTCTTCATTTTTTTTTTTTTTTAATTTTTTTTTCTTCATTCTGTTCCAATTGAATGCCAATTTCTTCCTTCTGATCCAAATTATTGATTTGAGTCCTGGTCTCCTTCCCTTCATTGTTGGTTCCCTGTATATTTTTCTTTATTTCACTTTGCATAGCCTTCACTTTTTCCTCTATTTTGCATCCTTACTCAGTCAATCCTGTGCACATCCTGATTACCAGTGTTTTGAACTCTGCATTTGATAGGTTGGCTATCTCCTCGTGGCTTAGTTCCTTTTCTGTAGTTTTGATCTGTTCTTTCATTTGGGCCATATTTCTTTGTCTCAGCACACCTGTTACATTTTAAGGGGTGGAGCCATAGATATTTGCCAGGGTGTGGCCACCCATTTAGCTGGCTTGTGGCACTATATGTGGGAAAGGGGTCAGAGAGGGAACAAGGCCCCTTGCTGAGCTCTCTGTCGGCTTTCAGTCACTTCCTCTGCTATCCACAAGCGTTTTGGGTCCTTCTGATGCTGATTCCTGGGTGGGTGGATTAGTGTACATTCTAGGACCCCATGGGTCTCTTCATCAAACTCTTCTGTGAGGCTGGGAGTTTCTCCCGCCACTGCAACCCCCACAGATTTTTGCAGCCAGAGGTTGAGGCTTTGTTTTTCCATGCTGGAACCCTGGGTTGTGTGGTCTGCCTTGCTCCCTAGTTGTTCCTCCCAGCTTATCCACCAATGAATGTGGTACCACCTGGTCTTCTGCCTTGCCATGCATCCTTTCTGCCCCCAGCTGTCTGTCTCTGTCCCTCCTACCAATCTGGATGAATGCTTCTTCTTTAACTCCTTGGTTGTCAGGCTTCTATACAATTTGATATTCTGACAGTTCTGGTTATTTTTTGTTTTTAAATTTGTTGTTGTCATTTCTGTTTTACAAGGAAGCGAAGTGTGTCTATCTACAGCTCTGTGTTGGCTGGAAGTCCTCCTTCCTAAGTTTTTATTTTTAATGTTTCAAAATGCATTAGGTATTAGTGTGTCATGACTTTGTATGTCCAGTGTAGTGTCATTTGAAGGTCTTCAACAAGAAAATCAAAGTGTCTTATTAGCTGAGGATAGTGTTACTAGTGTAATAAAAGCGTTTTAATAGTTGCTTTTGTCATAAACTTCAGGTCCACTTTCTAAACCCAGATCAGGTCCTAAAAGACTCTAGTATTTGTCTTGGAATCCAAACAGTTGCTCTTGTATGTGATCCTTCTGCAGTGCTACTGTAACCTATAGGGTGCCAAAGGCACCAAGTCTGGGCCAGACAAAACAAAACACTCCCCACCCCCAGCCTTTATTCAAGCTATCCTAGCCCTGCTCCTTCTGGTCACAAGACTTTGTGAGAGAAGTACTGGCTGAATTTCAGACCCCACATCCAGGTGTCTATGAGCAGTTCTCTATAATCTTAGGAAACAACATTTTTGAAGTCAGATTCTTGTGTATCTGCAATCTTTGTGATTCTGAGATTACCTTTATGAAAACTGACATGTCACAATTGTATCCTAAAGAATTTGCATCTGATTAAAATATGGATAGAATCTAGTTTTTACAAAATATGTCCAGTTCTATAGAAAGCAGCTAATTCTATTTTCTGGAGGACAGCCCCTTTGAAATAGCATTGAGTGAATGGTCACAATGTAGTAAACAAGTAATTCCTTGTATTAGATGTTTTTCTTATTCAAGAGTCAGTTTCTAAAATGAAGATGTTACTTTATCTTTAATTAGTTAATGTATATTTCAAGAGAGTCTTGGTAAAATCAGGCAGGTTTTTCCAAAAGTTATACTGCTTGGGATTTTTACGGTTGTAATGAGTTATTCCCAGTGGCATTACAGAGCAGACAATTGAAAGAAAGGTAAAGTGGTGGAGGCCAGGATATGTGGGCTGTTCCTACACCCTTGTTCTTTCTTCCCCAATGCCTCATCCTCCATATGTAGGTTAATAATTAGGAAAATGAGATAATATTAAAGCAGTATTTTTTATATCATTAATAGCTATTAGTCCTTTAATGTAATTAGCAGATACTTAGTGTTTTTCAAGTAGTGAGTAATGGTATATGCACTGTGTCCTAAGTGGCTGAGCCTGAGAAGGTAAACAATTGTACATACTCTATAGGGTTGCTTTTTATTAAACACCCAATTTTAATAGTAATAAATAACAGAGTTGATGCCTGCAGCTTCCCATTTGCTTTCCCATATGTGATGACATTTAATCCTGACTACAATTCTGTGAAATAGGAATTATTATTAACCTTATTTTGTGGGTAACTTGACTTTCCCAGTGTCCCTTTCCATTCTGTACACTTTCCTAGACTATTTTATCCATGCCCATGGCTCTAGTTATCACCTATAAAACTGCTGACTATATCCCATTTCTGTCACTAACCCTGAGGTCCAGATTTTGAAATCCAATGATCTTTTTGGCTTTTCCATTTGGATGTCTCAGAAATGCCTCAAATTTAACAAAACTGAACTCATGACCTACCTTCCCTGTCAAACCTGGTCTCCTTTCAGTGTTTTCTTAGTGAATGACATTGCCATCCATCATCCATCTAAATTGTGCAAAACCAGAGACCTAGGTCTTGCCCTTAACCTGCCTTTCCCTCTGCCCCATGCACAGAATGTCAGAGTCCTTTCAGTTTTGCTTCATACATAGTCCTCAGCTTGGTCTCCTTCTCTCCGTCTCTACTGCCACCGCTCCAGTCAAGCTCTCCAGCATCCTCTCTGTGTTTCGCTGCAGTATTCTCCTCACTGCTCACCTCCTACTGTGGCTTCTTGCCCATCCATGACACATTCTGCACACAACAACCAGAATGATCGTTGCGCAACACGAATCTCTAGACGTTCCTATCCACCCCACCCTGCTTAAACCTCTAATGAGTTTTATTTCAGGAACTTTCCATTCCTCTTAAAATATAGACCAAATCTTTACCACTGCTGGCAGGAACTTGTGTTCTAGTCCTTGCTTCCCTTCTATCCTCATCTTTTGCCAGGTTCCCCCAGCTCTCTGAGCACATTCCCTCCTGCCACAGACCCTTACACATGCTTCCCCTTTGTTTGGAATTGCCTTCCTGCTGCCTCTAACCTAGATCCTTCCTACTCCACCTGATCTTAGCTTCTGCAGGGAAACTTTCCCTGAATCCTAATCCACAACAGATCTAGTCTCCCTGTTAGCACTATGTCATATTATTTATCTTCCTTATACACTTAGCACAGTTGCATGGTTGTAGTTATTGATGTCATATTTTAAAATTTATATTCAGCATTGTCACCAAACCATAAGCTCCATGATGTCAGGAAGTGTGTCTGGCTTTGTATACTGTTATATCCTCATCTTCTAGGGTCATGCATGCCCAGCACACACAAAGTCACAATATGTATTGGTGAATGCGTGAACAAATGAGTTTGATATTACCTGAGGCCCTTTCTGGTTCCAACATTCTGTGATTCTATAAGGGACAGTGAAGTGGACCATTAGATGACTACCGAATGGGGTGTATGTGTTCACTATGTGTAAGAAACGGTGACAGTGTCTTTTGTTGAGACCGAAAGTGATCCATGAGAGTGAGCTTCCCAAAGATTATTTGGAAGGCTTGCGGCATCTCATATCCTCCCTAGGCTCTATCTCAGGGTTGCTTGCACAAATTTTGATTCAGGAATTGGAGAAAAATGTGTAAAAGAAAGTGGCTGTAGAAGCAGTGGCACTCAGGTAGCATGGAGTATGCTTATCACATAGCTTTTGGATCCTGATACCTTTCTCCAATAAAATGAACTAAAGATCCTTGGATCAATGGCCGATTCTGGAGCTGGGGCAGGAAATATATAATATGATTTTGAAGTATCTGGTATGCCAGAAAGTAAACAAGTGCTCAAAAGAAACACAATGGTGGGACATGTTAAAGGGCACAGGAGCCAACTGAATGAGTTCCCAATGGTCAAAGCAGGAAAAGTCTGAGTAACAAAATAAAATACTGTTGTATTATAACCCAACCATAAATACGTGTGAGTCTACATTGATACAAATACATGATTAAATTAATAAATGGGAAAAAAATAGAAAATTCTTTAGCAAATAGATGGGAACAAACAGACAAATCTTTCATGCAGCATTCCAGAATAGTTTATGTAGCTACCTTGCCCTCAACGAGGTAGAACATAAGCCCCTCTTTCTTATGTGTGCACTGTGCATAGTGAGGACACAGCATGGGAAGGTGGTGGGGGAGTCACTTTACAGTGGAGAAACCTGACAAACACTGTCTTCACCAGATGATGAAGATTAATGTCTATAGTGACAACTAATGTTCATAACATGTACTCTTGATGTCATGTGATGAGAATGGCATTATATTTCTGTGGTTTTCCTCTCAAAACCCATGACCTCCATATAATCATCAGGAAGACCTCAGACAAATTGCAACTGAGAGACATTCTATAAAACACCTGACCAGTGTTCCTCAAGAATGTCAAAATCACTTTTTAAGAAAAAGGAAAATCTGAAAAACAGTCACAGCAAAAAGAGCCTAAGAAGACATGACTACGAAATGTAAAGTGGTATCTAGGATAGGATCTTGGAACAGAAAACAGACATTAGGTTAAAACTAAGGAAATCTGAATAAAGTATGGATTTTAGTTAAAAATAATATATGAATGTTGTTTCATTAATTGTAACAAATGTGTCATACTAATGTAAGGTGTTAATAGGAGAAAGAGATTTCTATGTC
>VMDR010022112.1:0-16412 GCA_007922815.1 Macrotus californicus
AATTTTTCCAGGTACTCTGTTCTTATACTACTATTAACCTCTGGTCTCTATTTATTATTCAAGAGAAATAAAGTTTTGGTAGGAAAAAATTGCCTGTCATCTAAAAGGACAAGATCCTCTATGTAAATTTAAATTACTTGCCCAGGTTCAAAATAGCTCTCCAGTCCTAAAAAGATTACAGTTTGCATTTTTCATATTTTCTTCTTGGTTGTTTTTATTCTTATGGGATGTGAATCAATGAGATCAAAATTTACCATCCTGGCTGAGGGATTAACTTGAGATTTGTGACAGAGACAGTGTGTGCTCCTGTTCCATAGTTGTTGCTGGAAAGTGGCCACACCATCAGGAATGTTTCCCAGCCTGCCATGCATTGAGGCAGAACCAAGTGTTTAATTCTTATATATGGAATATAAAAGAGGATGGTGTGTTTCATTTCCATGCCAATATATTTATGCTTCCTCCATATTGCTTGTCCTTCCCCCAGGGGGATGCTACAAACATTAAGGTTCCAGGAGATTGAGAAGGAGGTGCAGAATGAAAAGAACTTGCATCCTCAAAGCCTCACAGGAGCACAACCTCCACTGACCAAGAACACCTGCACAGGTGCGTTACGTGAGAAAGAAAGAAATCTCTGTTGGGTCGAGCCACTGAGATTTTGATGCAAATTTTCCTGTAACAGGTTTTATAACCCTACTTGTTATGTGATATCTCACTAATTGGTCCACAAACTTATTAAGTGCATTAGGAAATATCAGTCACGGTTGTATACACTTATCTATTAAAAACAAACAGGTTTTATGGCACACGGTGGGTAGCCAAAAACAATGAATGGCTATTGTTATCCTCTGCCATATTTAGTCTGATGGCATCTATGCTCACACGGTTTTAAATCCAATATCAATTTTTGGTAGCAAATTAGCTAAATTAATTAAAGTTGTGGTTCCAAAGTAAGCATCATAAATTTTACTTGTTATACACTAATCATTGTTAAAAGAACAACAACAACAACAACAAAAAATGACCAGCAACAATTTCTTATAAAGGGAAATAACTTAGAAAGTGAGCAGTTTTCAGTAAAATTTCTTGGCCACCAAATTAGAAATTTATGTTCATTTTATGAAATTCAGTCCATTTCCAGCATTTCTTCATCCTCATTACTTTGTAACTAATATCTTTCCCATTGATCAGGTCACTTTATCTAAGTCCTTCCTGAGTCATTGAATAAGATGTTGCATAGGCCAGAAAAGGGCTGAGGAAAGAATTATGTGGTATAATATGATATGGGAGCATTTCCACAAATTTGACCCTGATCAACACATAATTTCCACACATTGCTATACTATTGGGCATCTCCATTTATCTCCATCTAGAATTTTACTTGCAGCCCATCACCTTTATGGCCCTTCCCTAAATATTCTAGGTGAATCATACATCTTCATGTTTTCTTAGCTACCACAAATTAATTCACCATCTAATTCATCAATAAACATAAGTTCTCTGGTACTCATCCTCTTTTTGGTGTTTCAAAATTGTATAATTTATACCATGTTTTTGTGAGATCGTTCTTAAACTTCTGGGTTAATAGCACTGTACTGATCATGTATGTAACAAGGATATAGAACATAATTGCTGACTGCTATTCCAGCCTCTGGTAAAAAAGATTTTGTCATATTTGTTGTTTTTGAAACTTTCTTTGTATATGTAATAATGTATTGTTTGCTAAGGCTGCCATAACAAAATACCACGGACCAGGTGGCTTAGACAACAGAAATTTATTTTCTCACAATCCTGAAGGCAAGAAACCTAAATCAAGGTTTAGCAGGTTTGGTTTCTTCTGAGATCTCTCTCCTGGATTGCAGATGGCCACCTTCTGGCTATGTTCTCACATGATCTTTGCTGACATTCCTGGTGTCTCATCTTTTAAGGACACCAGTCGTATTGAACTAGAGCCAACCTTAAGGGCCTCACTTTAGCTTAATCCCTCTAAAGGCTCTACCTTCAAAGTCAGTCGCCTTGTGAGGTTTTTGGATGTAGGGCTTCAACATATGAATTTTGGGGGACACAGTTCTACCCATAACAAATATCTTAAGTCTTAGGGTTTTCAATGATTTCTTCTATAAATCAGTATTTCCCATAAGTAGATTTTAAATCATCTGTATCAGAATCAAGTTTTAATATGCAAATTTCTAGGAATTCATTTTAAATGCTGTGAATAAAAATCACTCAGGGTATGGCTGGGGAAACTTCAATTTGGAAAAACAGCAATGATGATTCTTATACACATTATTTAAATTGGAAAACAACTGTTATAAACCATGAGATTTTTCTTTATGATCTGTGCAAAAGGTGGGGCGAGACAAAGTTTTAATTAACTTTTGGCTATTGAGTTATTTATACTCATGTCTAAATATGGCTGGGATGACCACATACTCTCTCAAGGTCAATCTCCTCTCCTACCCTAACTGATAACTTTTGGGATAGGAGCCACTGCCTGTGTGCTGTTGCTATGGTAACTCAGAGGGGCCTGCAAGCTGGGCTCTGAGTGGAGCCTGTCCTGGGTAGAATCCAAAGAGACTGCCTGGCCTGCTAACAAATCAGATTAAGCCTTTGCAGAACTCCAGCTCAGAGGTGAAAAGAATGTTTCTGGCAAGTAGTATCACCGTGAAAGAGAAAGAAGAGTGATCGAAGGGAAATCAGAACACCCCCACCCCAATTTCCACCTATCATTCTAACAAGCAGTGCTTAACTCATTCCTAATTTGCAGGACTGGAGGAACTTAGAAAATGGTATCTGACCGTTTGGGTGACCGGACTGACTAGCTGTTTGTGAAGTGCCTTTATGCTTTTCTTCTCTGTGCCCTTCTCAAGGGTCTAGGGATTGATATAAGGAGGAATATTATGGGAGGAATCATTGTATACTATATCTAAGGAAGTCTGTTAGGCAGTCTAATTTGGTACCATTCATGTAAAAAATAGCTGGGTTCAAATACTGACTTCTTACTTCCATCTTGATGACTTTGGGTTTGGTACTCATGATTTCTGAGGGGTAGTACCTTATTCTCTCATTGGTGGTAGTGGTACAGGAAGGATAGGGAGTGAATGGCAACTGGCTTAGATGTTTTACTTTTCTTTTTTTTTTTAAATAAATTGTTTTAGAGAGGTTTTTTGTTCAGAGCAAACCTGAAAGTACAGGTTTCCCCCAGACCCCCTCCTCCCACACATGTATAGCCTCCCTTCTTATCAACAGCTCCCCCCAGAGTTGTTACGGCTGTTAGAGTTGATGAGCCACATCATCACTACCCTAAGTCCACAGTTCATGTTAGGACTCACTCTTGGTGTTGTGCATTCTATGGGTCTGGCCAAAAGTGGAAGGACATGTAGCCATCATTATAGTGTCAGGGAGAGTATTTTAATGGTCCTAAATGTACTCTGTGTTTCATCTATGCATCTATTCATCTTGCCCCACCAGCACTGACAACCTATGATCTTTTTATTCTTTCCACAGTTTTAGCTTTTCCATAATGTCATGCAGTTGGAATCATATAGTCTGTAGGCTTTGCAGATTGCTATTTTACCAATTATGTAAAATTATGTAAAACATAGGACCTGACTCATGACAAATTCTAGTCTTTATTAGATTCATCATTGTTATTATCACAAGTCACATTGAGGGAGCCACCAGTTGCTGGAGAACACACAGCTCTTAGGCTGTGGTAAACATTAGGTGACCTTGCCACCTTGATGGAGTACCTGAATGGGGAACCTGAACTAGAAGCTCTGATTCATTCTGCCACAATCCTCATGGAGGTCATTTCATGATAGTCACAGATTGTCTTTATTTTGTGTGAAAGTAAGTAACAAGGGTGGAAATGAATGAAAATTTGTATATTTCCAAGCTTTACTGCTATTTTTATTTTTTTAACAGACTACTATTCCAACCCCTATAAAGGTTATAGGCAAAATGCTGTGTTCCTGCAGTGGAACGAGGTACATGCCATCCTTTCAGTCCATTTCAGTGGGCTGAGTGCAGAAGCTCAGGTGACACTTAGAAGTGCTGTTGTCTGATTGGCTGTCCCAACTCTGTGCATTTTTAGGGCCGTGTTTGTATGGGTTAGTGCAATCTAGGCCTGAAGGTAATGTCTAATCAATCTGTTTAGGGTTTTAGACCTGGTCTTAATTTTCCTGATGACCATCATATTTTCACTCTGTAGTATGACACAGACTCAGCATTAGGATTTAAAGGCATGAAGTAGAGAAAAACAAAGTTTAATTTATTTTATTAAGGTGTAAGACATTCTGATTCCAAATACTTGCTGAAATCTTAGAGAGAGTGTTTTCAGGAAACCCTGAAAACAGATAAAGTAAAACAGAGAAGAAGCCGAGGACAAAGGGAGATGTATAAACCCTGGACTACTGGGGCCTGATGCTGCCTGGACCTGTTGAAGAGCCCTAGGAAATGCAGCTCAGAGCAGTTTAGTCAGGAATGAAAGGGAGAAACACTTCTCCACTTGCTCTCCCTACATTGGGTAAAAATGGCTCAGGGGTTTTGACACACACACACACACACACACACACACACACACACACTACTTCACTGGCCTCAGGCAGAGGCTGTTTCTGCCAGAAGAAAAGCCCTAGGAGGGAAACCTGGTCCCTATATCCATAAATGGAGTAAAAGAGAGAGCCCAGGTGCCTTTGAGGTGGCACCACAGAAAGATTTCCTTTAAGGTTGTGCACATACATTTGCCCTCATTTTGTAGCGGGTTCCCCAATAAGTGTGGTATTTGTGGACATGACATAGAAGTGCTTTCTTAAAAAAATTTTTTGACCTCAGGGGAAATATAGCATATTTGAAGCCAATAGGGAAATATTAAAGGCAATACAATCTACAAGGAGTTCCAGTGCTGGAAGTACTGACTTAGGTTAAAGCAGTCCAGGAAAGACCCCCGGAAGAGGGGCACTCAGCTGGCCCTGGAAGGGTGAGTGGCATGCCTCACTCCACTGATGTCCAGGATTCACCCGGTAACAATAACTCTTGGCCCACATGTATTTACATAGGAATTTATAGTTTACACATTGCTTACATATATACAAACACAATCTAAAGAACATTTTAACAAACTTTAGCTCCTTTATATTTACAGAGGAACTGAGGCTTAACTAAATTAGGTGACTAATTTTACATTCAGAAAATGGAAGAGCCATCATTAGAACTAGGTCCTCTGATTTCTAGACCGGTGATCTTTCCAGGATAGGAGCATATAGGATAGAATTGGGCACAAGAGGCACAGGCACAACTGGAATATGGGATTCAGCAATGCTCCTGCAGCGCAGCATGTGTGGACTGAACTGAGTGGTGTGAAGTGTGCTCCAAGATCCACTCCAGTGTT
Source organism: Macrotus californicus (assembly GCA_007922815.1). Classification (NCBI taxonomy): domain Eukaryota; kingdom Metazoa; phylum Chordata; class Mammalia; order Chiroptera; family Phyllostomidae; genus Macrotus; species Macrotus californicus. Next base: position 5,390 of record VMDR010022112.1, read on the forward strand.
GTTTCTAGAGCTAGTCACAGTCCTGAAACTATAATAAACTCTCAATTAATATCAGCCATTTCTTGTTACTATCAGTCCATAGGTTAAGGCAACTTCTGAATGCCTGGATAAGATAAAGTAAGACAGTGTTGGTAGACACCTCCAGACAACACGTGTTAACAGCAGGAGGTAAATAAAATGATTAGCAACTGATTTGTGTTTTTCTCTAGGAGGTCTTTGGAAGCCACCTGCGGTGACAACGGCTTCTGGTCCCCTCAGCAAGCCTCTAGCAGAGCCTGCAGCGCTGCCCGATCCAAGTGCCTTGAACTTTGCATATTTGAAGAAACGCTTTCTGGGTCATGACCAAGTTGGCCTTCTTTCCTCCAGGCGTTGCCCCTGAAAAGCTCTGCTCAGGGCCCCACACTGGCTCTTAAATACGGAGGCAGAGAGGTGGGGAAAGAATATTTTGCAAAAACTCATGTAGGTTCAGAGCTCTTGTCAAAATCTGAATGCACAGAGGCGTGGATATTTATGGCAAAGAGAAAGATCTGTGAATAAATACATACACACTCTTTCCAGGGAGTGTTTTGAAACATCACTTACTTAGTGGTTATAAATACTAAGTATAATTCAGATACTTAGGGAAGAGTGATATTTAACAGTAAAGAAGGGGATTTTATTACTGGCTAGAGACTATAGGATGGAAAAAGATAAATTAGATATGACTCCCACATTTAGCTAAAGTGACAGAAATAAATCTGTCCTAATATTTAATTTCCATCCATTTTTAAAAAATACTTTTACTAGTGGTCAGCTGACAAAAAACACATACACATTTTATTGAAAGAATTGCCTAACCTAATATTACTTTAAACCTATAATGTTGATTCTTACTTCTCTTACTTTCTACTCATATACCTTTATACCAAGTAAAAAATCTCAACTATCACATAGGAAGAAATTAAGCAAAGTGATATTGACCAGACAGTCTTCTAAAACCTCAAGATTCTTAATTGTTAGGAGACACCTAGTTTTTACATAAGCAGGGTATGTGGGTGAGCTTGTTCTTCAAGGTTCATTTTGGCCATGAAGGCTACTGCCAGCCCATAGGTGGCAGCAAACCTACACATTATCACCAGGATAAACTTTCAATTCCTGCTTGCAGCTACTCTTTCCTGCTAGCTGTTTTTTTTTTTTTTTTAATACAAACAAGTGATTTATTATTATTAAATAATGTAATGAAGAGAAAGCCATAGCTTTACTAGGACATAATTTAAGAAACCATTGGAAAATTAAGGGGAAACAAGAACAAAATGAAAAATATTCACGATTTAAGGTTGGCAAAAGAGGAAAACTGATATTTTGATGGTCAAAACCTGTTTTTTTTGGATTGTGTCACTGAGTGGGAACTTGGCTACTTTTTTTTTATTAGACCATTTGGCACGATGTGTTCTTTAGGATTGTCAAAGCTGAAAGATGGTGTCCTATTGTATAGTTTAATGATGTGTCACACTGCCAATAAAGCATTTCTCTTGAAGCGAGTGAGCTAGAATTAAGATATTTATGAGGAGGCATAACCAGCATGCCTAAAAGAATAGGTAGCAATGACCAATTAGCTATGATGTTAAGTTTCAGCATGTAAGAATCATCACTGAGTCTTCTATGGCCATGGTCTTATTATCTGTTGCCCCGTAGGAGAATCATTAGTGCTAAAGAGAGATTTAATTCAATTTATTGATGGCTAGGCCATTAAACCTTTGATATCAGTTGTATTCTGTGCATCAGATTTCTTAGCTGAGAATGGATTTCTTATGGGGAATAATTGGAGATAATGAAGATAGAAACAATTACTGAAAGTAGGGTCCAGTGATTACCAGCACATCAATATTTGCATTTTGGCCCCAAGGAACAGCACAGAGGACATCTGCCTTATTAGCAAGACTTCATGAGCCATAAAGGATTCTGTTTTGCATTATTCATTGTTTAACAAAATGTCACAGGAACTAGGCCCATTGGCCTTTTTAAGCCACCTGTCTCCTGGCAGAAACAGGTGTGCAGCGCAGGTAGTGTTTGCAGTGTGAAGAAGCAATGAAGGACCGTGAGAGAAATACACTTACCAAGGAGAAGCTAAGACAATGTCAGCTGTGCCATCAGCATGTGACTTTATTCGTTTTTGAAGTACTTGCTTCAAGGCATTCTACATTTGAAAGGTTTTCAGCCAAATGCATGTAAAATAATATAAGAAACCTAATTTTGCATACAAATCAAATACAGATATAACTGAGTATACCATGAAAACAATAATTTTTCAATGATATTACATTTTCTTGTTTAACTAGGTATAGTTGACACTTGCACATCATGGATTTGAACTGCATGGGTCCACTTACATGCTTAATTTTTTCAATAAGTACTGCAAATGTATTTTCTCCTTCTTATGATTTTCTTAATAATTTCTCTAGCTCACTTTATTATAAGAATGAAGTAAATAATATATATATATAACATACAGAATATGTATTGATTGACTGTTTTGTAATCAGTAAGGCTTTCGGTCAACAATACACTATTAGTATGTAAATTTTTGGTGACTCAGAAGTTATACATGAATTTTCAACTGTGTGGGGGGTGGGTTGGTGCCCCAACACCACTGTTGCTCAAGGATCAACTATATTTGATATTTAATTATTCTATGTTTTGTGGTTGTTCTTTTTACTAAACACATGCTTTCCTTAGATAATAATTTGAAGACCATATAAATAAGAATAACTTCTGTAATCTATAATTGAGCTATTAAACTCTCCATGTAACTCTTTTGTACTCAGAATTATTTCTGGATACCTTTGGTAAGTCTCAACCTTTGAGGAGGTTGTGATTCATTTGATTCTATGTATTCACAAATACTTTTTCCTATTTTTTTGATTGTCAGAATGAAAGACTGCATTTCAAAGGGACATATCTTGGTGGATATGAATGATTAGCTGTAGATCACGGACAGTGGATAAAGTGATTATATATCACTTTTTGGTCTGGCCCCAAATTTCCCCATTGGACATTTTTACTCATTCTCTGGTTCCACTCTTTGGCTGGACAAAAGTAGCCAATTCATCACAGAACTTTGTGGTTCCAAGGGACAACAATAGCACTTAAAACAAAACCTTTCTTTTCCCCAATCTGTAGACAGCTTTGGGTGTGTGAGGATTCCGCCATACAATTATATTGTGTTGAGCTCCTGAGCTTTCTGGTTTGACCTGTGTCACCATTTGGTGTTACTCACCTTGAATAATAAAACTTCAGTCATCTTTCCACTCATTCCGCCTTCCTCATGGTCATGAAAGGAAACACATTTTTTTTTAAAAGCAAGCTTTGATTCACATTAGAAATATTCACATGAAAATATTTTGAATGCTCTGAGTCTGAGGCTGTGATAGGACAGATATTTGTATCATCCTCATCTTACACACAAGAGATCTGAAGCTTAAAGAGATAAAATGACTTTACTCAAAGCTATGAAGCTGAAAATTGATGACGTTGAAACCGCAGGCCAGCTCTGTTAACTAAATTGCGGCCTTCTATTAATTGTGGAAGCTCTATTATGTAAATCTTGTATCCCAGATCTCAAGGTTGAATGTGGCCAACTACTTAATGCCAGTGGAAGACAGTCACCATGTTCCACCAGCCACTGGAAAGGCAACTACTTTTCGTTTTAACTTTCTACACACATGGCCCATTCTGCATCCCCTTTGTTGTTGAATCAAATGAGAAATATTTTAGAAAAAAAGGTATTGACCACAAGAACTGAATAAAGTGATCATGGCAAACCCAGGTGCAGCAGAAGAGGTGTCTCTTTCATGTCATGTTGTCTTGCCTGTTTCGGTTTTATGTGAGACTAACCTGACCCACACCAGTCTTATCCATTTTCAGATAGTTTCAAAGTTCAATTTTGAAAAAATACTGGTAAACAAACTTTTCTTTTCTTTTTACATGGGATAAGGTTATGAGAGTTGGAAAAATCACTGCCAAAATTAGCAACACACACATACACAATGAATGAAAAAAGAGTACTGTCCTTTGTGAGAATTAAATTCATTTCTATTCAGATCCACACTTTGGTTCTATTTTGTTCACGTTTGTTTTGTTCATTAGGTTCCTGTTACAGGTGAGATCATATGGTATTTGCCTTTTGCTGCCTGGCTTAGTTCACTTAGCATAATGCTGACCAGGTCCATCCATGCTGTCACAAAAGGTAGGAGTTCCTTCTTTCTTTCCACTGTGTAGGATTCCATTGTGTAAATGTTCCACAGTTTTTTGATCCACTCATTTACTGATGGGCACTTAGGCTCTTAACAGCACTTGGGTATTATAAATAGCACTGTATAGAGAATAGAACCAGAGACGTGGATACAAGGAGCAAACTGACAGAGACCTGATGGGAGGGTTGAGGGGACATATGGGAGGAAAGAAAGGGAAGGATCTAGTTAAAGAACAAGTATAAATAACCCATGGACATGGAAAACAGGGTGGGGATTGACTGTGGGAGGGGGGTGTGAGGGGCAGGTGAAAGCAACGAGGGAAAATTGGGACAACTGTAACAGAGCAACAATAAAGAAAAACCCTAAGTGATAAAAAATGCAGTAAAAAATCCACACTTTAACAATTTTATCTGAACCTATGTTGACAAAAACATGAAATAAAGGATATATTGTATCTCTGTCTGGCACATAGCACATAATTCATGCTCAAATATTTTACTATGAGTAAATGAATGAATGGATGAATGAATGAATGCAATTTTTCTCAGCTTGGAAACCTTCATTATAAACCAACAGAGAGAGTCAAGTGGGGTTTTGTTTTCAATATTTTTAGAAATCTGACAGAAAATGAGTATTTTATCCCATAATACTATTGCTCTAGGTTAACTAAATCAACACGTTTCTTTTCTTTTCCTGGAATTGGATAAGATCAATGTGCCATGTTGGATGCCTCATACTGTGCAAAACTGATTGATACTTACACATCTGTTGTAAAAGAAGGAAATGGATTAGCTGTTATATAATCAATGTAGTTTAATAGGCAATATTTTTCCAGAGGTGATTGATGTATTATTATTGGTGGTTGAATACACAACTGCATTAAAACAAATAAAAAATAAGGAATAGTGTTTCATTAAACAGATATCTGACAAGTGCTAAGAAGCTACTGAGTTAATATGCTTTGAATAGTCACTCTATTAAAAAGGCATGAAAGCAAGTACATTTATGGTTAATCCAGAAGAACAAATACCTAGTTTGATTCAATCCAAAGCTTAAATCTAAATCTTTATTAGTGTTGCCCAGCATTACTCCGTTCCATTTTCAAGAAACTTTCTACTATTGTTAAGTTAGAAAAACAACCCTATAGGACAATAAGTTTTCTCCACTAAAGGTGAAATAAGAAGCCACATTTTCAACCAGCCCCTAATTCAACCCAAATTAAGCATGTCAACGGCTATATCTTAGAGTTGGTTGACTCTCTCTCTCTATTTTTTTCTGAATTATGCATCCCTTTGGGATCTGTAAAGCTTGGTATAAATCTGGAAATCTCACAGAAACAGAATCTCATGAAATTTTCAGGCCTCTATGCCTTGATCAGGTTGAAATATGCTGGCACAGCCAGCATCTGCTCCAGCCAAGTCTTGGATGTGCAGAGGGGCCCGCAGTACGGAATGCAAAGCAACTTGGGAAAGTAAGTTCAAAGTGTTTTCAAAACTTCCCAGAAATGGTGCCATACTTTCTGGGCAGTGGCTCAGGTATGAAGGTTCTTATTTCAAATGAATCTGTCCAGTAATTCCTGGCACGATAATTCGAAATGGAAGGGAAGAAAAGTTCCCTCTTTTCTCAAGGTTACCCACGAGTATTAGTCTCTCCAACATAAATATTACCCTTCAGTTCTCATTCACTAGGAAATGAGGTACCAAACATTAGATTTTACCTTTCTCTTTAATGAAGGAAGTCAACAATTATTAGGGGCCTTATTTTGTCATAGGCTATATAAGACAATTTATACATGTTATCCCATTTAATCATCATGAAAAAACTTTTAATGTAAATATTATTATTCTTAGGTCACTACAGAGGCTCAGAGAGATGGTGGAACTTACCCAAGGTCACACATCAATGAGTGTTAGAACTGAGATGCAAACCCAACTCTGACACAAGATCCCAAACCCTCTTCAGTATACTAAGAATTTTCTTTGGAAATTGCTTTAGAATTTTGAAGTGTAGTATATTTTTCAAAGATGTTCCAATTTCTTAGTTTATTTCTAAAATATGCATGTAATTCCTTCTTATGATGAGAGACTAGAAAGGCTCAAAATCCATTTAAACAAAGTTCACCAAATTCAAGGTGCTGAACGTTAAAAATCAAAGTTGAATGAATATTTAAGTCTTGTAATTTCAAAATGAATTTATGAGTCTGATCAAAAGCAGAAAGGAAATAATTCACACAATGATCATTAATCTCAAATGACATTTTTTTTGTCTTTTCTTTTACTTCTTGGCCACCTTTCAGGGCTTGCAGCAGTCCATTTAACAAAAAGTGAAAATTAAAGCCAAAAAGAAGGGGAAAAATGTTGGGCTCATGAAGATATGAGAATGGAAGCAGGTGGCAAGTGGAGCTTGGGAGATAATGACCAACGATTCCTGAGAGTAAATAATATTCCACCTCTGTTCTTCCCTAACCCCTGATGAACTTACCCCCCACACTACCACACTTTACCCTGAACCCCTGAGCAGTTAGGTTAATTCCAATTGCCCTTATGCCTCTTAGGTGTGACTCTAAAAGTAAGAGTTCTATTCATGAAGCATGAAATTTGCTGACATTGGGATTAAATTTCTAAGGTAACACCCTGACAATGTGAGTTGCAAATAAATTGCTAGAGGTTCCATGGGAGCCCTGCAGGACAAAGGACACACCTAAATTATATATATATACACACATATATATACGTATATATATATATATATATATATATATATATATACGTATATGTGTGTGTGTGTGTGTATGTATACACACACACACACACACACACACACACAATGGAGACTCTCAAAGTTGGATGAATCCTTAAGGACCATTTGGTACAAATTCTATCTTTTAAAACTGAGACCAGGAGCCTTAAGTAATGTTTCCAAGTTCACAAAACTGATAAGTGGCTGAGCTAGTATGCCGTGATTTTAAAGTATGTGTGCTTTAATGACTAGCTCCATTCTTTGGCTTTGAGCAATGAACTTCTCTAGGATTCCATTGTGTTATCTAGAAAACAGTAATGATAATGCCTGGCTCCAATGCATTAGTGAGGAGATTATGACATGTACATGAAGTGTACAGCTGAGCGTCAGGGACTTGGGGAGTGGGGAGAGCTGTGAGTCATTTCTGCTTTTTCAGCAGTAGGTGAGGAAGCAGCAGCACGCATTCAGATGTGGTACAATTTGGGAGAGAAACCATGCCTAGAATTCAGGCATCAGTGCTCAGCTGAATGCCCTTCCAATAAACCACGTTCTAATTTCCTCAAACAAAATTCATTATTCATGGGTGACTGTTTGGATAGTTTGGCAATATGCAATTTGCACTTACTGTTTTTATTAAAAGCTTACATATAATATTTTTATGCATCATTTGTGACCATCTTTTGGGGGGAAGGAAAAAAAGCAACACACATTTGGATTCAATTTCCTTGTCTTTAAATGACTAACCGTGTTATCTTCGGAGTCATTTTGATCCTATGAAACTTCAATTCCTCATCCTTAAGAAGGTGCTTCCCCACCCAAAGTAAAAGAATCATTGCAAGGATTAGCATTTTAAAATGGATGTGAACATACCATTTAATTTTAATGTGCTTCATTTTCTGCTCCACATGCAAAGATTCAGTCTGTCTGGCTGTCTGGCTCAGTGGCCAGCTCTAACAGCACTTGCCTCTCCCGGGGCCCTGGGCAACTTTTTTACAGGGTCTAAGCCACGGTGTTCATATAAACTTCATAGGGTTATTTTAGAAATCAAAATAGATAAAGCATATAAAGTGTCTGGCACACTGTGCATTTAATAACTTGTAGCTGTTATAATTATTTTTAGTAAAACTGTGGCGTCACAAAATCTTTTTAGTTATATCCGTCTTAACCTCTTACCTATATGCAGTGAGGAGTAAGTAAAATTACTTTTTTACTCAACCCCAGTTTCTGTAGAGTGCTTGAGATTGTTTCCTGGATCTCAGAGACATCAATATATGTGAGTCTGAATTTTGAAAGAACCATGAAATACACCTTAAGCACATTTGCAAATTTATGACAGTTAATAAGCTGGCTAGATGGATGTGTTAGAAGCACTCTGTATTATAACGAAAATCATGGGGCATTTTGTGCCTATTGGAGGAAGGTACAAGAACTGTTCTGGATGGTTTGTTCCTATGGTAACAGCCAAAATTGAACAGACAGTCAGGAGGCAGTTGGCAAACTGTCATGTTGGCGAACAGTGGCAGGGTGACATCGATCCACATGGACAACTTTATTCATGTCTCCAGCCAAAAACTTAATCACTTTTCTGATTCTTCCTCAGTCTAGCAAGTAGTGAATGATAGTCATTTAAAAACCTCAAAGTTTGAAAGTCAATACACTAGAGGTTAGAGAGAGACTGCGGGGCCAATTAGAGCACTCTAGGTTCACTGTAAATGAAGTTGTCAGTCCTTGAGGTTTATTTCTATCTGTGTGTGTGTGTGTGTGTGTGTGTGTGTGTGTGTGTGTGTGTGTGTTTAGGTGAGTGGTTGCTGTGGCGGGCACAGAGATGTCCTCTTAGTGACCCTTCCTGAAAGAACCTGCTCCCTAGAGGTAGAGAGTGTGGTCAGCAGATGTCTTCTAGCTCTCAGCAACTTCAGGGTCTGCCTCGGCTTCTCAAAGCTGCCTTACTTAGGCTCATATCTTTCCGGGACAGTGACGGCTCACATCTTTCTGGGATAGTGACAGCCCAGGGTGGAACCAGGCCGAGTTATAAAGTCCTATTGTAGAGTTGTCTGCTGTGCTGGCTGACGTTTCTTCAGGCTTTGTCAACTTTTTCTTCTGTCCCGTCTTTCTTCAACTCTGTCCCTTTCACATGTGTTGATTTTTAATCTTATACCTTAGAGTCCCTTTCATCATCGGTTCCCTCTGAACTTGAGCTGCAGCGTAGGGTGCTGAGGGTGATCCAACTTAGCAAGAGAAAAAATGGGATTTTAACCTACATTACACACAGCTCAGCTGACAACGAGGCACTCATCATTGGTGGCAGGCGGTTCACAGACATTCTCCGGTACAAGGTGGCCTTCCAGTTGGTAAAGTTCACCTGTGGTGAATTGAGAGAGGGAAATGTGCCCCTGGACGGGAAGTATCAAGTGACTGAAATGTATGAAGAAAAAAGTAGCTATAAGGGTAAGACATTATTTGGTATTGCTAAGACCTTTGCCATTCTACATAAAGATAAATGAAGATCTAAGAGAATAACATAAAATTGAAAGTAATGTGCAAAACAGAGGGTATCGTTGGATGCTTACAAAAAAGCCCTCATTTTCCTTAGCAAGAGGGTATAGAAGTCAAGGACCACATCTAATGTTTATTAATCAAAGTGGCTAAATTTCAAAGAAAGCCTAATGCCCAAATAAGACATATATGTTATGATGAGCTTAGGGTCCTCTTTAAAAATGAAAACAAAAAAGCTGGTTCTCTGACACTTGAAAACATCTTCATGGATAAACTCAAAGATACAGACTTTCTAGACTCCTTGGGAAAAAAATCTGGGCCTGCCACATTATCAAAAATTTTAAGGGCTCACTAGTTACAGGCATGCTAGGACAGCCCATCCAAATTACAAAACCTACCTTTAATCTGGCACATCTTACAGTGAAGAAGGAAGCAACATATTTTAGGGGAACTTCTGGTGGTCTGGAGGAAGCATAGCTCACACCGAAGGGTAGTGGTTTAGCTCATATACTATGTGAGCCTTTGCAAGGGATCCCACATAGGGTATAGGTACTGCAGGTCTAGGCGACCATGCAAGCAGCCCTGCCACCTAGTCCATGTGATCTGGCAGACCAGATGATGTTGGGATAAACAGTGGTGGAAAAAAAGAGTTTGCAGGTATAGGTAAATTTTTGAAGATTGGGGACAAGAAGGTCTGGATTTCAGACATGTGGCTAGACGTATGGGAGTGGACAAGAAGTGCATTACATGTTGGTGCTTATCAGGGAGCATCAGCCATGGGAGATACACTAAAACATCTGAAACAATAAACACATGGACAAGATGCCGTGATACAAGATATGGAAGCCCAACAACATACAATTCCAATGTACAAAGTCTTCTCCAGCTGTTGCAGATTCTGAATGTTCAGCCCATTAACAATATTAAGTCACCAGCATGGCATCATGTTGAGAAAAACTGATTTTTTATAGGAATTGGCTCATGAGATTATGGAGGCTGGCAAGTCCATAATCCGCAGGTTAGGCTGACTGTCTGAAGACCCAAGCAAGTAATTGATGTCTGAAGGCCATTTTTCTGGTAGAATTCTCTCTTGCTTAGAGGACGTCAGTCCTTGTTCTTTTAAGGTCTTCAACTGATGGATGGATCCCTTACATAATATGGAAAGCAATCTGCTTTACTCAAAGGCCACTGATAAAATGTTAATATCACCTAAAAAAACACCCTCATAAAACATTCAGAATAATGTTTAACCAAATACCTTGGCCTGTGGCTGAGTCAAGTGGACATATGAAAGTAACCATCACAATACCATTGTGAGTATATACTCATATCTCATGACAGTCACTGCAAATTAAAAAAAAAAAAGATTCTCTTGCTGAAAAATTTTGGAACGTATTCTATAAAAGTTTGTTTTCCTTGATATGTGTAATACATATTAATTGCTTTGAAAAAAAATCTATACTAAACCCATGAAACTGTGCCAAACAGACTTGCAAAGGAAGGTTTTAAATTATATAACACTTGAGTAAAACTTACTAACAATTTTGGGGAGTGGTATT